>VYZP01070244.1:0-67720 GCA_013400635.1 Hypocryptadius cinnamomeus | reverse complement strand
CCCAGGGCGGGAAGCGCGGCCGGGCCAGGCCAGGCACGTAGTGCAGCCGTTCCGCGTACGTGACGGTGTCCAGCTCCACCTGCTCCCGCACCGGCCCCGGCTCCACCATCGCGGCCAGCACCTCCGGCGGCGGCCCGCGCACGGTCCAGGGAGTGCGCGGAAGCGGCGCGCGGTGGCGGGGCCGCCCCNTCATAGCCCGTGGGTGCTCCGAGTCCCCGGACAGAGCGATAGGAAGCTGGGCCAGTCGCCTTTGGTTCTCTCTTCCGTTCCCCGCGCCCCTCCTTGAAATGAGTGTTTCTGTTACAGGGCTGAAGGTTAGTTAATTAATTGACCTTGACAATGAAACTGCTGGAAGCGCTAAATGTTCGCTTCCTCCGCTTGGTCACCCGTGGCTTCATAATTTCCTGTGGACCGCTTTGTGTCCAAGGGATGCGGACGCGAGTGCGTTGCGAGCAGCCTTCGCTCAGCCCGCGTGTAAGAGCAGAGGGGCCCCGCAATGTCTGCAGCATGGTTTTGACCTGAGGAGGGTTCAATGGGTACAACTCATTGGGAAGCAATGGGAGCAAGAGATAAAATCCTGTGCTTCCTGGCCTCCCCTACCTGTGCGTTTAAAGCCGTATATCCAAAGCCCATCACCAAAGTGGTTGTTTGCCTGAGACTTTGCCCTCTTTGCCTCAAGTCTCTTGGCTCTGAACGCTGCTTCCAGCTCGCTGCCCTCCCCCGTTCCAAAGCTGCACGGAACTCAGGCCGCATCTGGTGCCTGGGTTTGTTACCCATTGTCCTGCTGGTTGGCTTTGTCACCCTTTCTCCTGGGCCGAGCAGCAGATTTTTAAGATGTTTCTGCTCCGGGTGACCAAGCGGCTCTATTGTAGGAAATCAGCACGGCGGAACGAGCAGGATTAAAGGGTGTAGCTTTGCCTGGGCAGCCTGTGTGGGGAGGAGGGCCCGAGGCTGGGCTGAGGCTCTGCTCTGGGCTGGTGGCTGCGAGGTCTGGCGTTTGTGCAGGGGCATTGAGCACTCGAGCACAAATGGGGTGTTACAGACACAGATCAGCTCCGGGTTTTCAGTTTAACACACGCACAAGACGCTCAAGAGAGATTTTCTGTCCCTCTCCGAAAACACCCAGCTGATGGGCGCGCGCTGCTTTTAATCATACAGGGTTTGATGCAGGGCTTGTGTTTTGCAGGCAATGAGTGACAACGAGGAGGACTGGCTGGCTCTGAGGCCCCAGGAACCTTCTTCATCCCAGTGCTGCGGCAGCGGTTGCAAGCCCTGCATCTACGATGTGTACGAGAAGGAGCTTGCACAGTGGGAGAGAGCCAAAGCAATGCAAGACAAAAGCCTTCTCATGGGAAAGAAGGAGCAGGTCGATTTCTCTTCATCGCGTCCTGGAGCTTGTGCTTTGATCGTACTCGTTTGAGTGTGGGGTGGTGGTGATGGGTGAGGGATGCAGGGATGAATTCAAGTGGTGCCTTAAGAGAGGGCTGTAAATGCAATTCCCCAAACTCAGCCTTTACCCTCCCCCTTGGCCACTCTCTCTCTGCTGTAATGTGATTTTCCAAGTGTAGAGTTCTCCCTGGTGTCGCATTACAGCTCTGGCTCTGCAGCTTCTCCTCTCCGAGTTTCATCGGAGAAGCTTTGTTTTCCTCACCTTTCTCATCTTTGCCTGATTTTTAGACACATATTTTGATGCTGAGAAAACACTGCGTTGTGTGCGGTGGAGCAGTTGTCTTCGGAGTGTAATTTTTAAGCCTGTCAGTGCCCTTTTACATTAAATTAACTATGCTGGGTCAAGCAAAAAAGATCAGCTGAAACAACTGACAATATTTTCTGTTCACTGTGGCCATCAGCAGGTTGCAAAGTTGCCCCCAAAGCAGCGCTTGGCTCTTTTAGCAGAATTATTTCTGTTTGTTTCCAGACATGAGAAAATGATCGCAGTGAGTCATAATAGGATGACCTTGCTGTAAGGTGTAAAAAAAAGTAATTTAAAAAGGTGGTGGTGGGGAGAAATGCAAGATCCCAAAGTGCACGCTGCAGAACATGATAATGAATCAGCAGAGAGCTGGAATTTGCGCCGGGCCTCAGTGTTTAATATACGTCCTGAGTATCTCTGGCACTAAATGAGCACACACGTTTGCTTCCAGAGAAAAATGAAATAATAAAAGACACCGTCTAACCAAGTAATTATTTATTGTTGTTCTTGCAGAGCAATAATTCAGAGCTGAATCCAGATACATTCACTGCATTCAGCGTGAGCTCGGTGGAGCAGCTGACAGAGGACACCTACCAGTACAAATTTGAATTACCGGGAAATAGCAGCCTGCGATTGAGTTTAGGACAACATATCGTGTTAAGGTATTGTTCTCTGTGCTAGTTAAACAGTCTGCATTATGTAACCTAACACGTAGGGTTTTGTCAATAGACAAAGGCTTCATAGCAGGCAAATCATGATTTCTGTACCTCCACAATGACACAGATGAAAGAGCTCGTGAGCTCGCTGCCTCTACTAATTCTATGGTAAAAGCTGTAGTTTTCTTCAGCATTATCCCTGCGTTGGTGGTTCAGAAAGAACTAGGTGTGATTAAGAAAATACATTTGCAGAAAGAAAGATCTAAAAGAATAGATGTTACAACAGATTATTTACTCCAGCGTGTTGGAATGAAGACAATGAGCTGCACTTGCCCCAGAGCTGGGTATTTTAGGTCCCATATCTTGGGGTAACTGAGCATCCCAGTACCCAGGCACTGCCTGAATGATTTCTAGCAAAACAACCCTCCTATGCAGTTTGCTGCTTGCCAGAAAGGGGCCACTTGGGGAAAGTTTCTGTCTCTCAGCCATCTGTGGTGATCATTGCCAGATAGAGAAAGTCCTGTTAGGATGCCATTGATGTGCATCTGTTGATGTCCCTGGTATGTTCAGGGCTGGTGTGTGCAGCTGGCTCTGCTGACAACACACGCTCCTCCCTCCAGCCCTGGCTCATCACACAGCACAGAAAAAGCTTTGGTCACTTCAATCAATTCCCATGGTCAGTAGCAAAGAGCAGGGTGGATAATTCCATGGAAAGGGAAGAGTTACAGGAAAATACAGTCTATATTGACAAGGCCTGAGGTCAAGGCTGTGCCTTGGCTTTTGTTATTTGATTACCAGATGCTGACTGGATGCAGAAAGTGACCCCAGCCTAAGAGGAACAGCAAACTTAAGTGTTTTCTCTCCCCTTTGCCACTCATGCATGTTCTTACAAAATCCCTTTCAGGGGTGTGTCCAGGAGCTGGATGTGGTACAGCTGAGGCCACCACCGGGAAAACAAAAGGTGCTGATAGCCATTCTGTTCCCCCTGGATTTCTGCCTCTGGGAGGGAAATGTTTTGCATCTGTGCACAGGCTGGACCACTGGGCAGAGGACCTGTCTCCCAGAGAGCTGCAGGAGCCCCCCAAATGACCCAAATCACAGGGATTTCCTGTTTCTCTTCTCAGAGGAGTGGTGAATGGTTTGGAGGTCCAGAGAGCCTATACTCCAATTAGCCCCAGGAATGCAGAAGGTTACTTTGAAGTTCTAATTAAAGTAAGTAAGCCTGGACAATATGGATTAGAGTATAAGGTGTTTTCTTTGGGAACCAAGCATGCTGTCAGTGTTTCAAGTGAGACTCTCTCAAATCCCTCATGGACTGTTTCTCTTTTGTTTTGAAACATTTGTGCTTTACTGATAAAAATTGCAGTTTTTCCCACAAAACTGAAAGCAGAATGAGTTGACTCACAAACAAGTGCTTTGCAGCAGAAGCCCTGGGATCACCTGGGAGAGCCCCTGGGATGGAAAGATGTGTCTATTCCACTTCTCTCCTTTCATTTTGCTTTTTCAAGCTGTCTATGAAATCGCACCCATTTGTCAGCCCAGCTGAACCACTCATTTTGGGAAATGTTTGCTCTTATCCTCCCTTCTGTATTTTACTTGAAGAACACCCCTCTGTCAGTGGGCAGCTGCCCCTGGTGTGCAGACAGGGCTCTGGAGCTGCAGTCTGAGAGGGACTTTGTGGCCCACAGGGGACAGAGGTGTCCCATAGGCACAGGCGGCATCTATTGAGGTGGACATGGTGGCAAAGCCCATTTTGGACAAATGTCCTCACCT
This sequence comes from Hypocryptadius cinnamomeus, assembly GCA_013400635.1. Taxonomy (NCBI): domain Eukaryota; kingdom Metazoa; phylum Chordata; class Aves; order Passeriformes; family Zosteropidae; genus Hypocryptadius; species Hypocryptadius cinnamomeus. The sequence continues at coordinate 63,598 of VYZP01070244.1, read as the reverse complement.
TTATGGAGTCAACCACAAAATGCTGGTTGAGTTCAAAAGGATTTTATAGGAGATTTGTCTGGAAATTTGTCTCCTGTCAGTCTTCAGGGTGCTCATAAATGATTATTTTGTGTGGCAAATACTGACTTGAACATTTTTCCAATACTGCATCTGTATGTCACTAGGGACTCTTCAGGGCAGACACAGACTTCAGTACAGGTGTGAAATTCAGAGTGCTGGGTATCCCAGGTGGCTTGCAGAGAAGGGCCACTTGTTCTCTGCCTGTCTTCCAGGATTTCATGTTTCTGAGGTTTATTATGCATTGTATGTTCTAACACAATCCCTGCTCTTTAGAAAAGTGAACAGCTTCTCTAGGACACCTGTGGGAGGGTCATTTCCCCATTCTTTTGGCAATTGGTGTGTGGTAGGGGAGAGAAACGTTGCATTTGAGTTGCATTAATAGGATACATTCACAGGATGACTGTGAAATTTCATGTATAGCGGTTCATTACTCACAGGTTTTGCATTTCAATAATAATAGTAATGATTGTAATGATACCTTTCCTTTATATGGAACCTTTCATCCCAAGAGGAGCTATAGTTATTCTTTGGCAGTGACAAAAGAGGTTGGTAACACCCAGTGTAAAGCAGCCATTTTTATAACTCACTCTGTAGGTTGTGGTATATTTCACACTATTGAGGCAATTTTGGAAAGTAGTATATTATTATTACTATGCAATCCAAGCACTGTTCAAACCCTTCTGTCTCCTGTTATTATGGCATTGCATTTGTGATACTACAGTTAAGAGTGAGGGAGTTGCCATTTACAGAGCATAACCCTCTTTTTGAGTGATTTTATAATGTTAGGGTTTCTCTTCATGTAAAACGGCGTGTGGAAGTTTCCCCCCAGGATATATATTTTTTTTATTTTTATTTAGAAAAACTCATTTTAAACCCACTCAATCACTTTTTACTTCAATTTTTTTGGGAAATAATTTTGGTGAAAGAAGGATTGTTTTAGTTTCCATTACCCCTGTCCTTCAGGAATAGGCAGTAAGTGAACTTTTCTGTTCTTGCCTTGGGTTTCTGGATGTATTTGAAGAAGGGAGGTTTAAAATTTGCTTCTCTGAAGCAAGTGCACACTCTTTGCACAAGACTTAGCACCTGCCCAGAGCCCTCTGAATGTAAAAGAATTCTGACAATAACTCAGAGCCAGGACGTGTGTGTGATACCTTTTGAATGTAACAATTGGTGATAATACTTCTTAATATTTCAGGTTTAAGTGAGAGGCTGTGAGGGGAGGAGCATCTGTGTTCTTTCTTAGCTAACACTGCTTGCAAGCACAAGCACGGGCTCCCTCACTGGCTTTTTCTGAGCTGCTTTGTGGTTCACCAATTTTGTTTGCCTGCAGTGCAGCTTGGTGGCCAGCCAAGGCACTGGGGTGTGGAGCCGGGCTTCTCTCCAATGCCTGTGCAGGAAATACCCCCAAATACACTTCTTTTGTGTGGGCTGGAGTTGCAAGGGCTTGTATCACATCCCATCTTCTGACCCCTGGTTGTGTTGCTCTTCCCCAGGCCTATCCTTGTGAGACCCATTGTGTGCTGCAGCTTTGGGCTTTCCAGCTCTTGCTGCTTGGGCCAGTTCTCCTGCCACATGCTGGACTGTGGCTGCTCTTTTGCTCACATTTTTCTCTTAAAACATTCAGTGGTCACACATTTAGGGCATGGACGGCAACATGACTGCTTGGACAAGCCTTTCATTTTCCAGCCTCTCATCCCTGCTCAGTTTCCAGCAAGCACTGAGCCCTTCTCCTCAGTCATGAGTGAGATCAGCATTCCTGCAGGCAACAGCCTGGATAATGTTGTTTGTGCCTAGTGGAAAGTGAGGCAGGTTTTTGCTCGTGTTTTTCTTCCATGGGGCCAACATTAACATATTCTTTTGGAACTGTGGAGGCATCCCTCAGCATCCAGATGATCTGGTCTGAAAACAAAGAGTTTTACAAATGAGAAACCTGACTTTGGGTCACTAATTGTATCAGTGCAGCATCTGAGAGACTGAAACAAAGCAAGAGCTATGCGGTGTTTATGTAACTAACAGTACCCAGAGGGCATTTCCAGGCCCCCATACCCTGAGATCTGGAGAACACTTGAAGGCCTGCACTGTGCTTTGCATTCAAGACACTCTTCTCTGTGTGCTTTGTAAGCAAGAACTCTGATAAGCTTTTTCCAGTTTTGGAAATTCAGGCTGCGTGAGAGGGGGATTGTGTTTACGTTATAGTCAAGCTGGAGTGGTTCCAATATGATTTAATTTAAATGTCTTTGTTTTGGGTATAACTTTGAGTTATTTTTCAAACAGATCATTCTTTCTTTTTTAAATACACAAAATGGTTTTTTGTCCCCTTTTCGTTTAAATGTAGATAACGTAATAATTGACTTTAAGCTGGGAAACTTTCCAATGGAGTATAATTATTCTTTTCTTTTGTGCCATGTTTTTTATTAGTGCTATGAAGCTGGGCTAATGTCACAATACATAAAAACATGGAAAAGAGGAGATGTGGTCTTTTGGCGTGGGCCATTTGGAGGGTTCCCATATCAACCTAATAAGGTTAGTTCCTAAGAGCCATACAACGCTTCAGCCTGTGGCAGCAAGCTTTGTTCAATACTCTGAAGGGAAGACATCAATTTGATTACTGTTTTCATGATTATTTTAGAGACTTCCTGGGTTACTGTACAGTGTGACAGCATTAGCAGTCAGTTGGAGCACTTTCTTGACTTGCAGAATATTTAACAGGGAAGAGGAGGTGGATGGGAGTCAGGAAAATATTAGCAAGGCTGTGTGTTCATCACTTGTATTAGGAGTTCCTGATGTGCCTAAGAAAGGGAACTTCCTTTGCACCAGCAATGAGTGTGAATGGGTTTTTGCTTCATTTGACCCACATCTCTGTGTTGTGAGTGAGTAGGGGTGAAGGGGAGGTGTTAATCTTCTCCTCTCTTGGGTATTCCCTGAGCTGTTGAGGTGTCAGGTCGCTCCCCAAACGCTGATCCCACCTGCCAATACCAGGCTGGCTGCAGGGAAAGGCAGATCTGGTTTCAGGGGGAGGCTTCTCACACACTAATTCAGTTACTTAATTCTGACCTTTCAAATGAGGAGCAAGTTTGAAACACTGGTCATTAAGATCCCAAACACTTTGGGGGTTTTTGGTGGATTTGTTTTTGTTTGTTTGTTTGTTTTCCCCTAACAAAAATAAGTAAAATCTGAGTGGCCAAGCTCTGTGCAGAGCAATTGTGTCCTGCTTCCTGACACATTCGTTTCCTCCAGAGGACATTCAGGATTTTACTTTGCAGCAACCAAGAGAAACCCAGGGAGCATTTCCAGTGGAAGAAAACATGCAGTGGATCAGCAAAGTGTACTGCAGAATTGAAACTGAAACATGAATAATTGAAATCAAGGCTAAAGTTAGGATAAATTAATATATTTGGGGAAAATCCAGTTTTGTTAGATTTGATATGTAAATTCCTTAAGTGCTATCTGTAGTCCTTTGCAGAAAAATACATTTTGGGATATGAGTTTACTAATTCATGACCTTCTGGTAAGTTGTTTCTCAAGAGACCCTTTACCAGGGTGGCAGCAAGAGGAACTGACCATGGGCACACCCATTTCCAGCCACCACACCTCATTCCAAATTCTCTGTTTTGTTCTTAGCATGGAGAACTCCTCATGCTGGCCTCTGGCACTGGCCTTGCACCAATGATTCCCATCCTCCAGTCCATAACAGATGATGAAGAGGATGAAACCTTTGTAACTCTTGTTGGCTGCTTCCCTACCTTTGACAAAATTTATTTAAAACCTCTTCTGCAGGATTTGGCTCGGTACTGGAATATTAGAATATTTTATGTCCTAAGCCAGGTAAATAAATGGATATGAAGTGTGTTTGTGTGAGGGTTCTGTGTGCTGGATGAGCCTCTGCCTCCTCCACTTTTCCATAAGCAAAGCATGAGCTTAATTCCCAGTCATCCAGCCTAATTTGTGATCCAGTAGCTGCTGTTCTTAAATCTGCTGCATGTGCTCACACTGCTGCTCGCCTGGAGAACTTTGGGGAAGTGGCCATCACTGTTCCTCTCTGCCCCCCTGTTCTGTTGGGATGGACCTGCTGTTCCATAGTCACTGTTGGTTATTCCCCCCCATTTCAGACAGTTGTTGTTGCACCTAAACAGCAAATAACCTGTTTCTTTCTTCCTAATACCAGTGCCTTAATCTGTCCTTATCTTCCATTCTTCGCTCGTGGCTAGACCTCTCCTCTGGTGTGCTAGCACCAACTTCCCAGCATTTTTTCTTACTGACCCATTTTTAAACTTCTAAAAGTTGTCTCCCCCTCTGTAAAATTACTTTTCTGCCACATTCATGGGATGAGGGCATACCTCTCAATGGGCTTACATTTTGAGCAGTCTTTTTCATTTCCATTTGGTCCCAAAGTTGCCTGTGTTCTGCACAGATTTGGTGGTTAAAAATTATTTCCATCAGAAATGAGGATTCATTGCTGGGAGGATATAGAAAGAATTATTTATGCTAAGGGAATGAATCCCATTGCATTTTTAGTTTCTCAGATGAATCATTTCTTGTATCTCTCACAGTGGAACTGCCTCATACATTCTGTTCCACACGTGGCCTTGGCAGGATGAGATTTGGTAGAGGGAAAAGTGCTGGTGACATGGGCACCCCCTCAGCTGCTCTGTAGGAACATACCCATAATTGTCTCTGGTGACATGGCTTAAATACCCTTTTCAGGGTGTTTAAACTCCTTGACTGCTGTCTCAAGAGCATGAGAAGGTCTTGAAATTCAATCAGCGAAGGGCACGAAACCCACCTGACCCCTGTCAACACTGTCTGCCCCTCCTCTCTCCCTTTTTCCTCCTCTCTTAGCGGGTTTGTGGTAGTCCAAGGCTGGCTCGTGCATCCTCCCTCTTGGGATTATGTATCTGTCTGTATTTCATTGTGCTGCCTGTCACCACCACATCTGAGCACCTTCTGCTCCTGATTAATTGCAGCAGGGGAGTCCCTGCTGGATCCAGCACCACAGGAGCTGACACTTCTCATGGGATCAGAGCTGTCTTTGGAGCAGAGCTGGCTTCTTTCAGTTTTGGTCAAGGGAGATGGGACTGAAAGAGAATTGGGAATGGGAGAGGCAATGGAGAGGAATAGACTTGGGATTTGGGAATAGGAGAGGTGCCCTGGGAGATGGTTCTCAGTGGAAAAAGTTCTGCAGTATTTATTTGTGATAGTTACACTCTGGTTTTGTTCAGTCCTCTCTGAGTGAGTGGCCAGGGCCTGTGGCAGGGAAAGATTTCATCTGGGCTTGGGAAAAGGAATGCAGCTCTCAGGAAGGGTCAGTGTCACCCACACGGTGTCACAAAGGTGAAAATCATCCTGTGCACCACTCTGAGGGGAGGAGGGAGATTCAGCTCTAAGGAATGTTGTCCTTTTTAATGTCACACACAGCAAACCTTTTACCTTTCCAGGAAACTTCACTGGAAGAACTTCCTTGGAGCTATCAGGAAAACACGTACACTGGTCGTCTCAATGAAGACTTGATGAAGACAATAGTAAATTCCTGTCGAAGAAAGCCATTTGTATTAATTTGTGGCTCTTCTGCATTCTGTGAAGATATGAGTAGATACTTGAAAGCTGCAGGAATTGAAGAAAATTCCTGTTTTGTCTTTTAGCAGTACATTCCTGACCTGAGGAACCTTAGGCTGAGCCTCGTATGTCCTGGTTTCTTTGCAGACATTGCACAAAAGGGCCTGCTCAGAAGACTTGAGCTCTTTGGAGCAACTATTTGTTGATCCTCACTCTGGGGTGTTTTAAGGAACAGGTGCCATTCCAGAGTGGCTGGTACATGGTGTGCCACCCATACCTCAGGGACCTGCATGGCAATTTTAATGGAAGTCTTCAAGTGCAATTTTAAGAGAGAGATCTCCTAAGGGGATACTAGAAAGCATCCATGCACACAGCTCTGCTGTAACGTGAGGATTGGTGACTTGCTTTGCAATCTGTGTTATTCTGCAGTGGTGTTGTGCCCTGTTAGGTGTCCAGAGGAGAGATACAATCCTCAGGGGTCCTTGCCAGGCCAAGGGGACAGCAGAGTCGAGATCACTTTGGTTCTGTCATGTGCAGGCTGATGTCAGGCAAGTCCCTTCAGCCTCACTGTGCCTCAGTTTCCCCATTGTGCATTAATACAGAGGAAGTGGCACTGATCTCTGAAAACAGCCGTTCCAACTATATATGGGAAGTGTATCCATAAGGATGGAATGATACATTCTGTCTAGTGAGAACCTAGGCAGGCTGAGCTCCTGTCTTGGCACAGACTGTGTTACCTACGCTGTGCTTAGCCCTTGAAATGCTACCTGGGGACACAAAGAACATGTCCTAAATCTGGGAGAGCGTGGCTGGGTGGTGGCTGCTGTCTGTCAGGGAGGATGGTTATTTGCTTTCCGTGTCCCCTAAGTGTTGTATCATAACCCTGGCTCGTTAAATTGAACCTCTTTACAAATAAACAGCTGTTTGGTGTTGTCACAGGACTCTCTCAGGTGCCTAAGGAGGTTCCCTAAGCATACAGGAACACCACCTGAAAGCTGCATGGGGTCTCCTGGGGTCCTTCCCTGTGGGACAGGGAGCAGAGCCAGGGAGCTGCCTCAGGGATGGCAGCCTGGCACAGCACCCAGCCTGGGCACCTGGGCCTCTTCCTCTTTTTTCAGTCCAAAATGCTGCTGCTTTTCCTCTGAGGTATGTGCTATCCACTCTTTTACCTTTTCAGACTGGTGTGTTTAGTATCTACACCTGGAAATACAACAGTCCTGCACACCTTGTGTTTTTCTGTTCGTTCCCAGTTCATCCTGTGTTGGAGTTTTCCAGGCTGTGTCAGATGATTATTGCATTATCATGCATGCTTCTTTTGTACCTGTGTCTAACACTACACTTTACACAAAGGAAATGTAGTTTGTTACACAAAAAACAGTGTGCACTGAAGTGGTGGCTTGATTCACACATTTGGGAGGGAGTGTAAGTTCTCTTTGTACTGCTGAGATTTGTCTCCAGTTACCAAATGCCTGGAATTAATCAAGTGTAGCTGCAGCTTTCATGTTAACTTCCTTGGAGAAAGGGCTGACAAGAAAGCCATCTTCCGAACCCAAACTGGGGTTCTGGCTTTAAAGCATGGAGATCCAGGGAAGTTGTCCATGGTCAAGGACTTGAGGAACCTTAGGCTGACTTGTCCAAGGCAAGTTCTCGTCTCCAGTCCATGCTGTGCTTCAGCCTCTGTAAGTCACTGTGTAGTGAAGGTGCTTCACACACAGGCTGATAGAATAATGAGATGATTTCTCCAGTTGCTCTCTGTACTTTGGCCTTAGCTAGGAATATGGACAAAATCTTTTTTGTCAGATATAAGTATTTGAAAACCTTGCTTCTAGTCCTCTAGCTTTAAATATTATGTCTTTTTGAGATTTTGCTAAAACCACACCCCACCTTTTTGCAAAAGGCCCAAGGTAAAAAACTTCACGCTCGCCTTGGAAAAGCGCCGGCTTTCAGCGTGAAAGCTGGGACTGTTCCTTTAAACACAACCCCAATATGTCTGGGTATTTCAGCACATATGGGCCACGATGGTTAAACCCTACCCAGCTGGTCCGGCCGTTCTGCCGCGCAGCTCCGTCTTTGTTCGTGGCTCAAAGGGAGGGTGGTGAGAGACGGAGCAAGCTGTGAGTGCTGCGGGTTGCCATCCTGCAAGGGCGGGCTGCGGCCGAGCGGGAGGAGCGGGGCATGTCCCGCCCGAGGGGACCGGGGCTTTGCGAGACATTCTCCATGGGGGAGATGATGTCCTTGGAAGCAGGAACTCGAAGGAGCCTTTAAACCGCCCGCAGGCACTTTGTTCTCTATTTTCTGCCCTTCTCTCCCTTCCCCCTCCCGCCTTTTGTTGTTTCTCAGGCTGGCTCTAACACGAGTCCCCTCATCCCAGCCATCCCCCCTGGGGACAGCCCCTTTCAGAGGATGGCGTGGATTCCTGCAAACGCAGGGAGGGATGTGGAGTGGAAAGGCTCTGGTGTAGAATATTCCTTGCCAGGGGAAGATGAGAGGTTTCCTTCCCTTTGGAGGCCCAGAACCACCCCGTGGTGGCAGTTTCGTGGGGAATCGGTGTCGGTACTGTTGGTGACTGGGGCATCTCTGGAGCTGGAGGTGTGTGAGCTCGGGTGGGTGGCCGATGCCCAGCCAGGGCAGGGGCTCACATCCTGCCAGGCAGGGGGATGCTGGTGGGATGCTTCTGATCTCTGGCTGCCCCCAGGAAGCCCCTGCCACCCGTGCAGCACTGTGCAGGGCAGAGGGGCTTTGCTTCGCTTCCTTTTTTCTTCCTCATGTGCAGCCTAAATACCTTCTTAATTTCATCTCATTATTTCCTGCCTAAATAATTCCCGTTTCTCCTGGGGACCGTTTTTAAACCTTTGATCTTCTCTGAAGTCTCACAGTCCTGATCACGTCCTTTCTGTTTAAATGAATCAAATGCCTTTTTGACTCATGATTTATAAATTTGCCCACAGAAGAACAGAGGCACACCTTGAGATCACCCACCATGTCTGTGGCTGGAGCAGAAGTACCCTGGGCTGATCCAGAGCACCTTCCAGCCAGACCTCCAGTGCCTGGCTCCTCTGCTTCCCTGCTGCATGTCACTCTCCCCCTGCCTCCCTCCACCCTCCCACCCGACTCTTCAGCTGACAGCCGGGTTGCCTGGGCTCAGGCCCAGCCTGGAATGGCCATTCCCAGGTCAAGAGAAGGGTGAATGTGCCGGTGGTTGATGGATGCTGTCCCCTGGGAGCGGGGCACAGCTGCTGTGCTGCACGGCCCCGGCCCCCCATCTCCTGGGGATTGCTGATGCAGAGCACAGCAAAGGGCAGGGAGAGGAGCAGCTGTGCAGGGACCGGGGTCCTGGGCACTGGCTTGGTGCTGAGGCAGTGGTGGAAAGGCTGGAAGACAGTGGGTGTTGGCCAGGATGGATGTGATGAGGATAAACGTGTTGCTCCATAGTGCAGCGTTGCAGAAGTCGGGGAGCACTTTGTTCCTGAGCCCAGGGCATGGTGGCTGGGAGGGCTGAGCACTCCTCCTGGATGAGCCAGGGTTGTGGCAATGGAAAGTACCCAGGAGAGGCCCCTGTGCCACGGCCAGACCTCACCTGCATCTTTGCTGTGTGGGCCCACACTTGTTGATAAGGACAGACCTCCTCTCCAAGCCATTAGGGAAGCAGCTAATTAAGCTCTGTAATGTTCCTGGGAGGTCAGCAGGAGATGCACCAGCCTTGCAGCATCTCCCAGAGTCTGCACTGGGGCAGGATCTTCCCACAGTGCCCAGGGACAGGGGCAGCTGCCCTGCTCCTCCTCATTCCATTGTGGTCTTAGTCCTGGTGCTGGTGGGGTGACACAGTGCTCAATGCCCCAGGACAGAACCTAATGTTCCCTGCCTCATCTGGGCTTAGGATAGAGGGCTCCTGGCTGGGGTGTCCCACAGCTCCCAGCAGCCCTCGGCATGGCTCCAGCAAGGCTGGGCAGTGGGGGGAGAGCCTGTACAAATATTATTGTTGTTGTTATTCCCCATAAATATATGCAGGCACTTAACGACCTTGGCATGGAGCACTTCCTGGGGATTCATGACCAGTGGGTGTTAATGGTCTTTAGCTGCACCTCAGGCCATCAGCTCCTCCCAGCCCATCATTAATCCACAGGAAATGTCTCGTGCATCGATCCTCATTGCTTAATTAATAAATGCAACTTGTCTCCTGCCTGAGATTTAGAGATACTCACTGCTTCTCTCCCTGCTGCTTTGAAGGTGACTTTTTTAGCACAGGTCCCTCACGCTGGGAGGCCCTCGTGGGATTTTGTTTCCTGGCATTCATGTGGGTGTGGGCTGTGGCAGCAGGAAAGTCTTTTCTCTCCTGGGCGGGAGGGAAGGAACTGAGCCACTGTTGGGTTTGGGGTTTCTCCAGCTAATGTGGCACAGCACAAGGAGCACATCTTTCCCACCAAACCCAAAGGCTTGCTTACCTTCAGCTGAGTGCATCCAAGAGCCTGGGCGAGAAGTAGCGTGAGCCAGCATGGAAGAACGTGGCAATTCTCCAAGGCCTTAGCAGGTTCTATAATAATCGATGTTTTTTGCCCATGAGTCACAATTCATCTCTAATCTTCCTCGGGGGAGGTGGGATTTGCTATCTTTAGTGCTCACGACTGCTGCTTTCCCGGGCTGAGCATCCCGCTGAGCCTGGACTCCTGCTGCAGGGATGCTGACCTGGCAGCCGGCTGCGTTTCAATCCTGCTCCCTGTTTCTCTAGCCCTCACCACCAGCTGGCTTTGTGCAGTGGGTGCCGCAGTATAAATCATGTTAATTCCTGAGATGCTTTTCCGCGGTAAGTCTGAAATTCCCATTTTGGTTCGCTGGCTTGCCTGGCGAACTAAATTATTTTCATAGCCCCTTAAGGGCATATTGTCAGCCCAGACTTATTGCCGTTATACACCATTTCTGAAACATTAATATCTCTTCTAAATATAGTGTATTGACAAGGTATCTGGTATAGTGTAAATCCTTGGGACATTTGATCCAGATCATTAAAACTGAGTGAAGGAAGGGAGGAATAGATCAAGTTACCTTGCTGCTCTTAATTCAAACAAGCGATGAATTATTCATTCCGCTATTAATTCTACAGTCCTCCTGCTTTTTATTTATTTCTCTCTTTATTTATTTTTTTTCCTCCCAGATAGACAGCTCCAAAAGGATGCTCGTGCACTGGTGAGGGGAGATTTGCCTGCTGGAGGATGGGGTGCACAGGGCTGGGCTGTCTGGCAGCCCTGGCCGTGCTCTGCAGGGCTCTCGGGGATGCTCCCAGCAGAGGTAAGAGCCTGGACCCAGCTCCTGGTGGGCTGGATGGGCACTCATGGTTCCTGAGGAGGGGAGAGCCATTTGCAGTGCCACAGTGACTCTGAGGTGTGAGTGGGTTTCAGCTCTCCTGTAGGGAGAGGGGCTAGCTCAGACCAGGGGCGAGGAGTTGGGATCTGGAGTCACTGTTGTGGTGGCAGCAAGTGTGGGACACTGCTCTGTGCTGGGGTTTCTGCTTCTTGCTTACCTTACTGAGGACTGCAGGTAGGGATTGCCCTGTTGTGGTGTACAGGTGCTTTGGTGAAGGGTCTGTTAACTTCTGGAGTTGCAGTTGCCTATATAAATCTATATACACATATACATTTATATGTGAATGTATGCATGCATGTATTGTGTATGTGGCAGGGATGCAGTAAACCTCTCACCCAGATAAAAGGTCCCCCAGGATGCAGGGCAGTGTTAGCAGATGGCACAGTGATTCAGGGGATAGGGTGGCCCAAGCAATCCCCCATCCCAGAACAGCAGGGCCTTTCTCACAGAAGGGCTGAGCCAGAAATCAAAACCCATCCCTGGCCCTGGTACAGGTGCTCCTGAGGCCACACCGCTGCCCTGAGGTGCCTGCTCATCCCCCACATACACCCACTTGGGCTTGCCAGAGCACCCCAAGGCTCCCAGCCCTTAGTCCATCCATCTGTCTTCACCCTGGCTACTCACCTCTCCCACAGGCTTCCCCCTTGGGGATTTATTTGTTGTTGAAAATAAATAATACCCCTTGGGTATTTATTTCAACAACATTATTCCTTTAGTATCAGCCCCATATTACTTCACTGCCTATCCCCAGTAATTAGCAAGGTGATTTTAGATCTGGCCAGAAACACACTCGTGGTGCTGCATCCCACACATCCCAGGACCCCCCTTGCTGGGAGGTCACCGTGCCAGTGAGCACGATGAAAAGCAATGTGCACAGGCTGACTATTGATTTGCAATATACTTGGCCCAGATTGATGGCAGCGAGCGCCCAGCCTTGTTTGGGAACCCACACATGTCTCCTGGGGGCTGTGCAGGGTCTGCATCCCTCCCAGACATGATGTATGTTCCCCCTGTATCAGCCTCTTCACCCCAGCCCTAATCAGACCCAGGGGCAGGTGACAGCCGGCCCCTCTCAGCCTTATTTTATAATAACCATGTCTCAGTATAAAGATTTCATTAGGAAATCGATCCCTACATGCATAACTCATTGTTCAGCACATCGAGCCCTTCACCCCTGCTTCTCCCAGCTCGAATTCTCTGATACCACCCTTGTATGGAGGGAGTGGGGTCAGTGGGAGGCACAAAGCTGAAAGGCTGGGCAGCTGGGGCACCGGCAAGCCTGGTACCACTGAGCCTTTAAAACTCACTCCCAAGTTCCTTTTTCCCAGCCATAAACAGGTCGGGATGCTGTGCTGGCACTGGCAGATAAGTTCAAGAGCAGAACTGAGCCTTGCTGCAGCCTCCACGGGGCAGCATGGGGAAAAGGGAGGGATGGAAGGTGATGGAGGCACACATGTCCTGCAGGGAGAGTGGGTGGACAAGCCCAGTGGAGTTCTGCAGGATGCTGGTGTTTTGGTACTCTGGTGGTGGGATGGAGCTGGTGTTGTGCATCCTGTCTCCATTCTTTTAGGCTTCCCCTGGAAAGGGGACATCACACCCCCTTCTATGTCCCCCAGGCATCAAATGTGGGGGAGTACTTTCAGCACCCTCTGGCAATTTCTCCAGCCCCAACTTCCCGGGGCTGTATCCCTACGAGACAGAGTGCACGTGGCTCATCGTGGTGGCCGAGGGCTCCTCCGTCCTGCTCTCCTTCAGCCACTTCGAGCTGGAGTACCACGACACCTGCGCCTACGACTACCTCCAGGTCTACAACGGGGCCGCCCGGGACCGGGGCAACCTCCTGGGCACCTTCTGTGGCCACAGCCCCCCGCCGCCCTTCTCCTCCGCCTGGCACGTCATGGCCGTGGTCTTCCGCTCCGACCGGCACGTGGCCAAGCACGGCTTCACCGCTGCCTACAGGAAAGGTAGCGGGGAGGTGTGGTGGTCACTGAGCATCCATCCATCTCTCTCTCCCACTGCCCTCATCATCCTTGCCTCCTTGCAGACGCCTGCGGTGGGCAGCTGACGGGGCTCTCTGGGGAGATCACCAGCCCCCGCTACCCCGAGAGTTACCCCAACGATGCCGAGTGCCGCTGGAGCATCGGGGGGGCCAGCAGTGGTGGCCCCCTCACCCTGGTGTTCGCTGACTTCCAGATGGAGGGGGGCCAAGGCTGTGGCTTTGACTACGTGGCCCTTTTTGATGGCCCCAGCGTCACTGCCCCCAGACTGGGACGTTACTGCGGCAGCGCCCACCCGCCCCGCACCGTCTCCTCCACGCCACACCTCCTCATCATCTTCAAGTCGGACTTCAACATCGGTGGCAGGGGCTTCAAGGCCCATTTCTACTCGGGTGCGGGGGTCTCAGGGTGGTGGGGCAATGGGAAGGATGTGGGGACAGGCCCTGGGTTGAGGTGGTGATTCTCTCCTTCCCTCAGCAGCAAGAGGAGATGATCATGGAGGGGATCCCTTTGGAGAGAGCCCATGAGATGATGGTGTGAAGTGTAAACCACCACACAATGCAAATAGCATCACTGTGGCTATTCCAAGCCCTGCGTTGCCCTCTTGAGCAGGAGTCACCCTTGCTCATGCCATTCTCCGGGGATATGGGTTGCTCCTGTAGGACTTTGACTGCCCTGGGAGTTTCCATCCCCCAAAACTGCTGACTGTCCATTGGCCAAACACAAGGCTGGGAACAGTGAAGTGAAGGGCAGAGCATCCCTTAGCAATAAAACAAGTGATCACTCATCCACACCCACGAGGCTTCAGGTTTGCTTTTGATTTTTCCTTTCCCCTTTTTCCCTGAGCAGGCGAGTGCCAGGAGGTGTTCACCACCATCAAAGGGAATTTCTCCAGCCCTCAGTACCCCAACTTCTACCCCAACAACCTCAAGTGCCAGTGGAGCATCCAGCTGCCCCTGGGCTACCGGGTCAAGGTTTTCTTCCTGGACATGGAGCTGGAGGGCCGGAGCAGCCTGACGGGTGGCTGTGACTATGATCACTTGTCTGCCTTTGATGGTGGCACCGAGAAGGGATCCCTGCTGGGCCGGTGGTGTGGGCGGGAGAGCCTGGCACCCGTCACCTCCCGCAGCAACCGGCTGCTCCTGGTCCTCCACACCGACCGCAACACGGCCAAGAGGGGCTTCTCCATCTCCTACGTGGGAGGTAAGGTTCCCCTTGGGTGCTGCTCAGTGCTGTGGTTCCAGTGGGACGTGCCTGAGACCATGTAATTTCCAGAAGGATCATCAGTGAAGGTTCCTGTCTGCAGGAGCAGATCCCATGGCTCCTTAGGGGTGGGGCAGAGGAAGATGTGGCAAGTGAGCTGCACACTGTGTTTAGTATTCAGGAGATGCTTTCCAGCTTCAAATTCCTGTGTGTCTGCCACTGCCATGCTCCTGTTCCTCTCTCAGGGTGTGAGGGAGAGAAAATCTGGGGGTTTTTAATGGGCCAAAACCGCAGAGCAGGTGACCAGCTCAAGCATCACAACCTTGTTCCCCGCTCCCCTGGATGTTCTGGCCTTGCCAGCACAGGGCTGAGCAGGCAGGCATAAACCATGTCTCCTCCTCCAGGGAGGGCAGGACTCCCGGGGCAGAGCATTCCCAAATCCACCTGGCCAGCCCTGCCTGGCACACCCCTGCTGTTGGCCTGCAGTTTCCCAGCCAGCATGTCTGGCAAGTCTGCAGCTGGTGGGAGGAGCAGCGTGTAACCTTCCTGCTCTATTTGCCAGCCTTTGCACCTCAAATGCCAGCAAATTTATGGCATTTGTTGTATTTCAGTATAATTACATCCAAGCTGACCCATGGGTCAGGCATGATTCAGCCAGGGGCAGCCTTTCCAGAAGCTGGAGCCAGAGCAGGGCTGCTGGACTGGCAGCACAGGCACTGGGGAGGCTGGCCCTGGGTTTTATCCCTCAGCTGCAAAATGTTCTTCACTTCCAGCATAGCAGAAAGGATTTGAAGGTATGTGGGTCTTGGAGTTAGAGATGGGATAGAGTTTTTGTCCTGAGTCTCTGCAGCCTCTGGAGGGAGAGAGGTAGTACTGAACACGTAGTAGGGCTATAGTGTGCACAGCAGGTCTGTCCCTGTCCTTTTCCTGCTGATTTCTCACTGGTTTACAGCTGTGTGCAGGGAGAAAATCCTGGTGTCGCTGCTCCAGAGGGAGCAGCCTGCAGACAGATAGATGGGGTGCTGCTGAAGAGTGGGGGATGTCCCATCACAGAGAGGGGTGTGACATCTCACAACTGCCCAAGGCTCCTGCATCCCCTGGTACACACTGCCGGATGCATGCTAGGGGAGGACAAAGGCTTGGATGTGAAACTGAGCCTCCCTCCACAGAGCTGAGCCTGCTGGCTGTGTTTGCCCAGTGATTCCAGCATCTGCTTGTGATTAATGTCCTGCATGTCACACCCAGCTGCCAGCACTGCCAGGAGAGCAGCTGCTCCCACTGGGCACACCAGCCTCTCCCCGCCAGCAGCTTCCTCAGGAGCCCACAGAGGCAAAGGGGCACCTCAGTCTCTGCATCCACACCCACAGCCCTTCAGTCATGCAGGTATTTCTCTTTCAGGCCCACCAAAAGGCAAGGCTTGGGTGGGGCATGTGTGATTTATGGCCATTGAAATGAAAGCCTTCACGCCAGGAGAGAGGATCCACTTTCTCCTCCTCTTGATGTAATGCACTTTAGTTATTTGGTAAATCTTCTAATGGTTTTATAATGCACTAAGCGAAGCAAAGTGACACTATTTTTTTGTATTGATTTTATTGCATCTTCCCAGTTTCATAAGGCTGAGATTCAGAGGAGCTGGAATAATTCAATAATTCATATTGCCCAAGTGGTTAGTTCATGCTGAGCAAGGATTCATTTTGAAGAGGGGGGTATTTTTCCTCCCTGCTTCTTTCCCTGTGTGGATGCTTTCTACATCCAGAGAGGCCAAACACGGGCTGGGCCATTCCCCAGGAAGATGCCCCAGGGTCATGGACCCAGCTCACCCTTTCAGGAGGGCCATGTGGCAGCCATGAAGCTGCCTCACTCCAGGGCATGCATGGGGTCCCTCCAAGATATGTCTCCTCTGTTTCATCAATGTAGTGTCTCTTTCAGGGGTGTTGTAGGATGCAGGGGAGTGCTGTGCCCATGGCAAGCCATCCACAAAGCTCTCGTGGTCTGGTCCTGGGCAGCAGCTCAAATGTCCTGCTGGCTTTGCAGTGGTGGAGAGTGGCAGTGACAGCAGGATGGTGTTGCCTGTAATGGCACTTGTGTGTCACTTGGAGACCCTAGAAGGAGGATGAGGTTCAGGAGTGTTGATGTTGAGATCTCTCCCTTGGGCAGAAAGCAGAGCAGCGCCTGGGAGCCATCCATGTGTGCCCTTGGCATGGGACAGGGCTAAAATACTGATATTGATTGCTTTCTGCAGGTAGCTTTTTACCTGAACCACCCCACAAGTCCTACCCATGCACCGTTTTCTGTCCCAATAGTTGTGCCCATGAATGTCAGCTGCACCCGGACAGACTTCCACATCCAGATCCCTGTGCAGTCCCTGGCCCAGCTGGAGAGGAATAGGATTTATTTGGGGACCCCCTCCTGTGCAGCCCAGGTGGTTGGCAGGAACTTCAAAATACACACCAGGTTTGACACCTGTGGCACTGAATCCCAGGTAAGTGATCAGCAAACCCTCCTTTACAGCAAGCTGTGTAAATGGTTAGTCCTGTGCTGGCTGCAGAGAGGTATTCCCAGTCCCTCTCACCTTTTCCCAGTAGATACTGGCCTGATTCCTGGCCAGCCCCTCCAAACCCCTGTGAAAAAGAGCTGCACAAAGCCCTGATGAGCCATGTCTCCTGTCTTGCAGAGACGCAACAACACGTCTGTCATCGTCAGCACCCTCTACATTGATTTTTCAGTGGGAGACCAGGAGGACATCCACCAGTACGAGGTGCAGTGTGAACCAAAGAGGAAGGAAGCCTCAGTGACCCTTATTGCTGGCCCTGATCCATCCAGGCTCAGCCAGGCAGAAAACCTGGTGGATGCCCAGAAGTGGGAGGGGGAAGCGATCGATGCCCGTGAAATCAAGAGCCAGGACACCAGCGACATCGTCTTCATCAGCATCTGCATCCTGGCTGGGCTCCTCATGGTCATTGCAGTGGTGGGGCTGGTGCTTCTGTAGCCAGACTCCAGGGATTGCAGTCCCAGTCATGCCCTGGGCAGAAAGGCACCCCAAAATCCACCCTCACCCCAGGCTGGACCCTAACACAGCTGCCCAAACAAAGACACAGCTCCCAGGCCCTGAAACTGAGCCTGAACCCAACCTCCACCTTCTCTTAGTGCCTGAAAAATCTGGGCAATAGGCAGCCGGTTCCCTTCCCAATTTGTTTTCCTCTGTCTCAATCTGTCCATTTGGCTCAGGAATGCAATTCTTGTGCTCCCTAACTCTTCCCGCACCTGCTTCAATTTGTTTTCCCTGTAGTGCTGCTGCTTTCAGGAAAGAAACGTTGTTTGCCGATGGCTGCAAATCTTCCTGTCAATTATTTCTAGCTGAATTCTTGGAGGTACAAACCATCCCCAAATGCAGCTATATTCCCAACAAATGTTCTCCGTGCTCCCAGCCCATGCTTGGGGGGGACTGTGGAGCTGTGTTACAGGGATCTCCACCTGGCACACACAGATGTAGCTCATGTAGGTGCTCCCAGGTGATGTTTCTGGGTGTCTGTGGGTAATGTGATGAGATGCATTTGCTGTGCCCTGGAGCTCCTTGTTTGATCTTCTCATGTTGTCTCGCCTCCTCGCAGGACTCACCTGAGCGCCTCAGCCACCAGCAGCTGGAGGGGAGGAGAGCCATCCTCTTCTCTGTGTTTTCCTTCTTTCCAGCATATCCAGGTATCCACAGCTGTAAACTCTCTACCAGCATTACTCCTGAAGTGTGAAAATATGGGCATATCCTGCTATGGCTTGGGGAGATGTTGGAGTGCGGAGGTTTTGTTAACCCTGTAAAGACAACCTTGGCAGGAGGGGCTGGGACCTCTGTGACACCAGATCTTCACTCATGGTCCCTGCAGAAGGTGAGTTCAGTGCCTGAGAACATGAAGAGTCCTGTGATCATCTGCCCCTCCAGAAAATGGGATCCTCACCAAGAGCTCTGATGGATGGCTGAATGACCTCTGCCTGCCTCTTGTGCCACCCCAGCACAAAGGACATTCCCCAGCATCAAAGAGGGGGTGGCTGTCACAGAGCAGCCTGTGTTCATCCCTCTGGGCCAGAGCCAGCATGTGTCAAAGCCACATGAAATCTTGCTGTGGAAGGAGGCCACCCCTCCTGCTCCAGCCTTTGTGAAACACTGCAGTGCAGGGAGAGATGCTAAAGTATCCCAGTGTGGTCATTCAGGGGCACAGCAAACCCCTGGTGCTGTTGAATCCAGCATTTAGCAGGGACTGGTAGGAGAGTCCCATGGGTGAAAGGCTGCCCTGACTGATGTCCTGCTTCCCTGTGGGACAGCTCTGTTCATCAGGCATCAGAGGAAACAGCAGCAAAGGAATAGGAAGATGATTGAGTGGCTTTTCCTCCTGGACTGCACCAGCCCTGAGAGAGTGTCTGGGGAGGGAAGAAGGCACAGGGCTGCGCATGCCTCCTAACGAGGAGCCTTCGTTATCAGAGCCCGCATTGATTTGGCGTTTGTTGGTGCAACACATCGGCAAATGCGAGATTTCCAGGGAAATATTTGCCAGCACTGTTAAGCTCCATTAAGGGAATGTTTTGAGAGCCTGTTGTGTGCAGAGATGGTAAACAAGGCCAGCCTCCCCCGCTGCTTGCGAAGCCTCACTGTCGGTTAATTGCTGGGTACAGAACTGTCAGCTTGAGACCATAGTTACAAGATTTGACAACTGAAAGAAACTTAAAGATATAATTAACCTTCTTGGTGGCCCAGATTTTGCTGAAACAGGTGAGCACTGTGGCTGCTGGTGCCTGGCAGGGAGCCCACAGCACCCAGCAGCATCCAGCCCTTGCCTGTAGGACAGGCACACCTTGCCCAGCTGGAGCCTCCAGAACCCTGTGATTTACAGGGAAAAAGGCTTTTCTGGATAGCTGTTGGTGTTGCACTCAAATAAGGAGCTGGACCTGGTCACCCCAGGGAGGGTTTCCAGCTCTGGCTCCAGTTGACAGCCACCCAAGCGTCCCTGGGTGAAGTGCTCCCCTGAACGCATCCCTGTGGATGCTGGACTGGTGCTGTGGGAGCAGCTCTGCTCCTGAGTCAAGGGGATCCCCAGCAGCCCCAGGCCTGCAGGGTGTTCTCCAGGGTGATTAATGCAACTTGAATGGCTCCAAAAACACTTTACCCACTTGTTTCTGATGGCATTCACAGCTGCATCTGCCACCAGCAGTGAGCCAGTCATCTCACTAAGAGCGAGGAAAGCCTCTGGTGCTCACCAAACACCAGCCTTCCTCAGCCTCCAGTCCTCCTCTTCCATGTCTCAGCCTCTCCACTAGATTTAGACATCTGGTCTCTCCCTGCCCTGCAGGAATTTGCTCACTGGCATCCCCTGTTAAACCAGGTCTTCCCTGTCGGCTGGGGATGGAGCCCAGCAGAGGAGGGGGACTGCCCAGGTAATCTCCTGAAAAAAACCCTGCTTCTCATGCAAAAGCTGCTCAGATGAGTGGCAAACAGATACCAGGAACCCATCACCAGCACTCCTTCCCTCCACCATGCCTGTGGTCCTCACACATCAGGCCTCAGTTCTCCTCCTTAGCGTTTGCCTGGTGCTTCCTGAGCAAGCGAGGGAGCGGCGGGCACGGGCAGTGCTCCCGTGGCTCATCTGATTATTTATTTAGAGCACGATGGCTGGATTGAGCCGGGCTGGATGCAGCCTCCCCATTTCCTGGCTTTGCTTATAGATGTGGAGTCGTGTCTCTCCGAAGCAAAGGCTTGGCTGTTGTGCAGGAGAGAGAGCTTCTGTTATCCCTCTGCAAACGTCTGCCTGCAAATCCAGTGAAGAACTGTTGGAAAATTGTAGATCATAGAAAACAGGACTGCAAGAGCCCCCAGGGGATCAGTTGGTTCATTCCTCTCCTTCCCTGGGGAGACGGCTCCTACTGGAGAGAAGCTGTGCTAAAATATCCGAAAAATCTCAGCCATGCTCTCTGTGTTTTCTCTATTTACCAGGAAGGTTTTCCTGATGTGTCACACTGTGAGGGTGTGCTGTTGGGGGATGTGCTTTTGTGCTGCTGCACTGGACAAGAGAATGATGGTGGAAGTGCCCCAAAATGGGCACTGCTCCCTCATCCAGAGACCCTGGGCACTGGGAAGGACTGGGCATCCCATTGGGGAGTCCAGCAAGCACAGGGTGTTGTGATCCACCCCTTCCCAGGCAATTTATTCTATGTAATGTTCACTGGAAGTTTTCTTTGGTGACAGCCATGGTCCTCCATGGGTGGACCTTCCCCCAGAGGGTTATTTGTGTCTTTTCAGCTTTTATACTCTAATCCCAGTCTAGGAATGGGGTGCTTGTGATTTCCAGGGAGCCAGGGCCAGAGCTGAGCCCATGACTGAGGATGCTGGTGGTGAGCATCCTCTGCATCGTCTCCTCAAACATTTTTGGGTAATTTAGCAGGGACTGGCCCTTGGGCAAGCAAAAGGGCAGTTCATGGGCTGGAGCAGGGACAGGTTTGCTGCTCCTCAGGGTGGTTTTCTTGGGAGTTGGAGTGTAAGGCCAGGAAGCCAGCAGCCACTTTTGCCATCGAGCCAGTCATGGCTCCCCAGGGGCTTGGCACAGATGGGTCAGTGGGTGTGGTTTTGTGCTGGGAAGGATGGAGATCACAGGTACCTGCTGGAGAGCCCGGCCACAGTGACACAGAGCCTGCCACGAGGGTGTCCCTGCCTTGGGGATCCAGGTACCTGCTGGAGAGCCTGGCCATAGTGGCACAGATGAGGAGGCAGTAGTCAGGCAGCCCAGCCATCTGGGAAAACATAATGGATCAAGCATATGGACAATTAAAAATGCAATGAGGGCATTTAGCAGGAGTTGTTTTCCAAGCTTATTTTAAGCCCAGTTTCCTGATCATCACAGCCCCAGGGACAGCGAGGCTCTGCTCGTGGGGATTTTGGTGTGTGGAGGCTGAGTGCTCCATGATGGGTGGGAGAGCTCACAGCTGGATTTTGAGCTTACAGTCATGCCTTTGTGGCAGCTTTGGGGGTGCACATTTGGTCCTGCCTTCTCCCTCTGGCTGGCTCTGCATGTTGCACCTCCTCTTCCCTCTCTCTGGGACAGGATGCAGTGTTTGCAATGTGAACATTCCAGCTCAGGCAAAATATTGGCCACAGCAGAAATGATTTTGGCTTTTGCATTTTTCTAGCCATTGGGGCTGGCTGTGCTAGAGGAACAGTGTTTGTCCATTAAAGGAGCACCCTTTATAGCAAGATAACTGCTTGCTAGATAATAATATATAATTAGCAAGGATCATTCCATAATCTAGTTTAATTGACAGAGACCATGGATGTTGTTCAGGGGACTGCCAGCACAAGAACTGGAGCATCATTAATTGCAGTGTAACCCTGGCATGGTCTTCCCTTTTTTTTGCTTACTGTGACATGTCAGAGCTCCTTTGTGCCTCAGTTTCCCCTCCTGTGAAGTGCCAGTTCACCCATCTGAATGTTGCTGTGCCCTGCATGGAGGAGCAAGGTTTTGCTGGTTGTGGTCAGCTGGGCTGGGGAATTCCCTCATGTGTTTCCCTCCCTCTAGCTCTTCTTTTCTGCTTCCCTCTCTCCCTCCACTGCTCCAGCCTCCTACTTCTGCTCCATAACATACCCTGGGAGGGAAGTTCCTGGAACATCCTTTGGGCTCCAAGGATTTCTGTGGCTTCTGTGGCATTTCCTTGCCTTAAAGTCTTTTAATCCAGGGCCAGTTTAGCCAACCCTTCATATTACAGGGCTGCCAGGGAAGCAAATGAGATCTAAAAGTTTGGGTTCTTTGTGAAGAAACCATGGAAGAGCCTCTTGAAAGATGAAAACTGGTGAGCTGCTGAGCTCTCTCTTTTCCAAAGGACAGGGAGGGTCTTGTCTACTCCCGTCTTCTTTCACCCAAGTAATTTGCAGCAGGACAAAGCTCTCCTGAGCTGTGCCTGCTGATGGGGAACAGAACAAGCTGTCACCTACTGCCTTCCCGAATTTGCTCTTCAAAGCCAGGGTCAAGTCAGCTCTGGCAGGAGTGAATTCCCTCCTGGTGCTGCCCTGAGCCCACCCTGCATTCCCCACGTGTGGGGAGGGGGATCAGGAGGTGACACCTCCAGAAGGTGCTTCCCTCCTCTCTTTGCTGGGTGCAGCAGGTCTCTAGAGGTCTGCCAGTTTGTGTGTACTCCTTTGCTGAAAGGAATCCATGGGATAGGCTTAATCTGGAAGAAAAAGGGGAAAAATGAGAACTTTTCTCTAGACTGGGTGCCTCCCTCATTTAACATTTCCCCTGTTAAAAGGGATTTCAGTCTCCATGCCAGAGAAACCAAGCACAAGGGAGCCATTGCTCAGCCCTTTCATCCTCCCTTTTTAATCTAGAAAGGTTTCCCCAGCATGAAGACTGGGCTGCATCACCCACAGGAGGGAAGAGCCAAGGAGCACCAAGCTGATTCAGCAGGTAACCCAAGGCATAAATAAACACAGTGTGCAGGTGAGGCTGCTCCATGGAGGGAATCTGGTTTTTATACACTAATTAAAAACTTCATTAGTGCCAGGTATCAAGTATCCTGTTGTCACATTCAGCATCACCCTTTGGGAAAATGAAACCCTTTTTGGCCTGTTGCTTTCCCATCTCTGTTTTTGTTTGCTTTCCCCACCTTCCTTTCTGTTTTTGTCCTTAAAACCTTCCTTGGTTCCCTGAATTCCTCCTATTGTGGGTCTTGAGCCCAACTCTCCAGACTCTTCCAGTTCCTCCAGTGAGTTTTCTGCAAGGCTGAGTCTGTGAATCCTCAGCCCAAATGTTACTGCCAGCTCTAACATCAACATAAAAGAACTGGACCCAGAGCTTTACACTCGGGTTCCTCTGAAACAAGGTGGGCAAAACCATCAACCATTAAATAGAGGAAATTTATAGGAGAGTTTTCTGCTTGTATGCAGCAACTCTGCATCCATGAAGTTACTTTCTAAATGAAAAATATTTGGCACAGCCAGACTGTATCTGACCTGTGTGGGAAACTTCTTTGGCCTGGCTCTCATTAGACCAGAAGTTCCTCGTTTTCAGGAATTTTGCTTCTCACATTACCCAAATAGAGAAAGCACAGCCTGGCACCAGGAACAGGAAGCTGAAAATAAATAACTGCAGGTCTTGGTGTTGCAGCTCTGATGCAAAAGGTGTGTCATTCATTGATCCTGAACCTCTCCTGATGGTCCAGGATACACAAATTCAATTACAGCTGTGCAATTTGAAGATATTTTAAGTGGGAAATGAAGCTGATTGCTTGTAAGAAATTGAGGGTTTTCCCATTTTTTTGCTACAGCCTGGTCAGCAAATGTTACATGTTACTGAAAATTACCCACACCATCACCACACAGGGATCTGCCAGTTTCTGCCTCCAACACACCTGAGCTCAACTTCCTACAAATGAAACCTCTGTGTTCAGCTGTTTGAGGACACCTTCAATGTGTACAGGCAAAACTGGTCCTGCACTGGCCCAAGCAAACAAAACAGGGTTTAAGATTCTTAATAATCTTAATTCTTAATAGAACCTGTAATTATCTAATTAAATTTATGGAGTTCAACACCTCAAGTAAGTTTTGGGTGTTTCTGCTAAGGGTCTACAGATGAAAAAAGTATGTAGCAGCTCCAAGTAATGATAGACAGTCATTTTTTAGGTGAAGATATGAACACCATGCCTGGAACAGCCTTTGTAACAGCTTATAGAGAACAAGACAACTTGTGGCACAAAAGAAATCAGAGCAAATATAGAGGCAAGAATTCAAATTTTCAGTAACTAGAAAGAATTTAAACAATAGTCTGTTGCTTAAATTTGTTCACGCAATCATTCTGAACCACGTTCCTTTTAGAGGAAGAAATGCCTTTAAAAGGAGTATTTAGTTTTATTTTGATAATTCATTACAAGTTGTTTTTCACATTACAGTAAAAACAAGCACCATGTTTACATCATGAGTGAGGTTTGGAAGGCTGAACAAGCTGCTCCTTGAGCAGCAGAGGCATTAAACAGCACCTTTACCCTGGGGCTTTAGAAAATGCCCCAAATCACAGAATGATCAAGAGGACAGAAGTTACTGAAATCCATTTTGCATCCAGCTCTGGAATGCAGCAAAGGGAAATCACCTTGGCAAAACAGCTCTTGCCACAGGCCGGGCCCAGCTGCAGCAGACGTGGCTGATTTAGGGCTAACTAGAGTTTGCAATTATCCCCCAGGAATCCCCTCCCATGGACCAATTACCCATAATTGCCAGTATTTCCAGCCAGCAGAGCACAGAGCTGCTCCTTTAAAAGGGTTATTCAGCTGAATACACCTGAAGATCCACATCAGGGATCGAGCTAAACTGAGCTACAACAAACGGGCAGAAGAGACAAACAGGTGAGTCAGCAAGGATGGAAAATACACAGAAGAGTAGAAGAAACTTTCCTTGCAACAAGCCCACAGGGATTTCCAGCAAGTCAGATTTACAGCACCCATTCCATCATCGGTGCCAGGGAGTCACCCAGTCAGCCCTCCTGCATCCCCTCACCGCAGGAAGGGCTCCCAGTTCCACGGAGATGCAGGCACAGGAAGTTCTCCCTCGGGATCAAGCACAACCCCTCACTTTTTATGGCTCTGTACAAAGGCAGGGACAGGGAGTGTGCCATCCTTGACTCCTGCTCGGGTCTGGGGTTTGTGCTTTAATGAGAAGACAAGGGCTCGCACGGCCCGGCGGTACGGAGCGCTAATGAGGCGGGAACAGAGATGAAAAGCTTCGCGCTCAATATTTTCAGCCAGTGGGTGATCAATCTGAAAACAGCAAAGTATAAAATTAGATCTTTACATTTAATAAGGAGGCCAGCTGATTGAAATTGGAGTTTGGTGCCTTTCAGTGTTTCTTCATTAATCAGCTTAGATTCAAGGAAATCTGCTTCCCATCACAAGTGTAACAGGAAGAGCAATTTAATTCCACCCTAGCAATTAAGGGACAAGGCAGCGTGGTCAGTGGCAGGGAACATATCCCCACCTCCAGCTGGGTGGCAGTACTTTGCCATCACAACAGGAAACTAATCTGTGACAAGCTTTGGGTATCAAGCTCACTGCAATTATAAGCTAGGCTGTAGTGTCTCCATAAAGCTCACTTTTGATCTGGCTGATATAAGGTACCTTGGATACTATTTTAAACTTGATTCCAACAGCAACTCTAAGACATGCCAAACACTTGGCAACTCTGCCTGCTGCTATAAAGGGAAATGTGGGATCTCTGTCTGTAGAAGGAGGTGTAATTAAGAACACAGAAAGGGATTTGCTAAATGTTAATTATGTAGTTATTGCTTCAACATGTGCCAAAACCTGTAATTCAGCACAGTTTAGGAAGAAATCCCCCACCCTTCAAGAAATGGTTTTAATTTCACTCCTGCCTTTTGTGATGGGGAATCTTCCATGCACTGCATGCAGGAGATTCCAGTGAGCTAAGTGGTATTCTGCAGGTCCTTCACCACACAAGTTTTGCTGCCCATCACTAAAAAGCCCCTTGGATCCACTCAGTCCCACCTCCCCTTCTCTCTTTGTCAGCCTCTCAGGTGTCAGTGCAGCAGCTGTCAGTGCAGCCTTCATAAGCAGTTCAGCTGCTGTGACCTCTGCTTGCACATGTGGTGGCTGCAGGTCTTTTCAGGTGAGTCCTGTTCAGAAGCAATCCTGCTTTACTCAATTCTACTTGTTTTAGGGTGGTACCAAAATCTTTATGTTCCGCAGATTTAGACTTTACTGCCACTATAATCACCATGCACAGCTGTGCTTTCTAAGAACTAAGCTTGACTCACCAAAGGTGAGCTCCCACCTTTCTGAGGCATTCCTACAGTGAACCATCCTTCTATGCTGCCCCAGACTGGAAGCTGGAGAGGTTGTTCTCACAGCTAGCAAATACACAACTTTGAAACTCTTGAAATGTTTATCACTTGACTTCTCATTTAAAGGATAATTAATGAATAAGTTGAAAATTATAATTGTTACGGCATTTCATAGACCAAGCAGACTAGTTATTAAGCCTTACAGCAGAGCCTTGTTCATTTAGTTAAACATACCTGAGGGATCTGGTATTTATCACCACTTTGTATACTGTCAACCTTGCCTCTCTGTTTTTGCTATAGATTTTAATTTACAAGTATCTAATTAGGAAACACCCAAAAAGTCCCACTGTTGCCTTCATAGCTGTTTAGTAGGAAAAGCTTCATCTTCTTTTAATTTCCTCCTTGTACAGCCCAACTGCAGTGGCCACACAAGTAATCTGTTGACAGGTTATGGAAATGACAACAAATACACCTCACTCACAATTAGCAGGTTCCCTTGGTTAACAACCAAAAACCATTATCTACCTTGCAAATGAAGTTACTTATAAACAGGGATGTGCTGTGAACCCCTAAAAATAGGAACAGATCAGCTGGTCTTGTCCCCACTCAGCAGGCAGGAGCAGCTTGGCTGGAAAAGGTTTAACTTGTTCCCACAAGAAGGAATTTTTGGAGCCACAGATGAGTGGCTCTGAACTGCACCTCTAATTCCAGGGCTTCACTGAGCAGCTTCCGAGCGTTCTTCCTGAAGGCCTCGGTCTTGGGATCGCTCCTGACCTCGATGGAGGGCCTGTTGGAGTGCTCCCTGATGAAGGTCCTCCACTCCCTGTAGATGTCCTTGGCCAGGCTGGACACCTCCAGGTCAGGGTGTTTGCGCATCTTGTTCACCGTGTGACCTGGAAAACAGGAATGGCTCCTGTGGGACTGGCAGCTGGGCAAAAATACAGCTGGCACCAGTCCAATCATAGTGCTACAGCAGCCACACACCTTCCTAACTCGGGCAGTCTCAGCAAAACAACCAAAGCATTGACACAAACATAAACAGAAAATGACAGGATTTAAGCATGGAGCTTGAGAAATTAGCAAGGAATTGTGAAAATCACCTTCCCAAGTCACCCAGGTGTGGAGCAACACTTATTTAACACAGGCTACGCCAGTTGTTTACACTGATCCTGGATCTGGTGAAGGTTTTTAAGCTTGGCCTACAAAAAGTCCTGGTTTTAGCTGGGAACCCGTTTTGCTCCAAGGGAAATATAGGTTGGATGTTAGGAAGAAGTTTTTTCCAGAAAGGGTGATAAAGTTCTGGAATGTTCTGCCTGGGGAGGTGGTGGAGTCACCATCCCTGGGTGTGTTTAACAAAGCCTGGATGTGGCACTGGGTGCCAGGGTTTAGTTGGGATGTCGGGGCTGCGTTGGACTCGATGATCTTACAGGTCTCTTCCAACCCAGTGATTCTGGGAATTCTGGGAATTTAGGGAAGCAGATGTCGCTGGTGATGGCTGCAGCATTTAAACACGGGAACACCACGATGACTCCAAGCAGAATGTTTCCCATCCAGAGGGCCTGGCAGTGCAGAAGAGGCTTTTCCCTGCGAGGAGACAAAAGGGACCCTCCTGCTTCCAGAGGGGTGTTTTTCCCTGGCCAGGAGCGCTGTCGGCCAGGAGATGTCACTGTTAGGCTTCAGTGCCTCTTCAAGCCGGCGCTACTCAGGCAGGCATTGGGAAAAAATCCCGGGAAAAGCCTGAATAAGCTCAACATGGCAAATGAAATGACAGATCAGAAGGATGGGGAAAGGGGCGGGTTGCAGCTCCTTTTCCAGGGCTCTGTGAGCTGAGATCCGGCTGCTCCGATGGCAAACAAAGGCCGGGATGCTCTCCCTGTTGGGAAAGGCAGGGACCATGTGGTCACTGTCATCCCTCCCCCGAGTCCTGTGGAGAAGAGGCAGCCATGGGGCTGTGCCATTTGCATGGAGCTGCCCATCTGCTGGGGATTCCTCAGCGTGAGGATGCAGGAAGCAGTTCTGGGCCACTCTGAGATTTTCTCACACCTTCAGGGGATTCAGCCAAATCAGATAAATGAGCACTGACAGCAGGAGAAGGAGTAAACCACAGAGTTACCTCAGAGCTCTTCAAAATTCTGACCACAAAAGGGGTGATGCAGTATTTCCTGGGAGGAATCAGAGGACAGCTGACTTTTTCAGTACAAGCTGTGCAAACTGCAGGCTTGATATCAACAATGTTTCATTGGCAGCAATTTCCTCATTTCTTTAAAAGCTTCCAGACTAATCTCTAGTGCACTGACAAGCCAAGCAGACACGAGACAGCCTAATATTCACAGTTTAGATAGACCAGATGTACCTATTTTAGTGGAAAGCAACACTTCCTTGGAAGGTATCTTCTTCTTCAGCTCCTCCAAAGCTTCCATCAGGTTCTCTTTTGGTTGCCCAGGAAGCTCAAGTATAGACTTCCATCGTTTTATGTCTTCCACAACCACAACTCTCTGGGAAAGAAAAAAGCTCCTTATGAAAGTGGAATATTGTTACGAGAAACACACCACCTTTATCCCAGCTAATGGGGCTGTTATCAATAAATGAATTATTGATCATGGCACAGAATATATGATGGGTACTTGCTTGGAATTAGAAAACTCCTGCAAGTCAAGACTGAAGTAACCAGCAAACAAAGTGAGAGGCTTTCACCCTGGTCTGCCAAACTCTGGGCACATAACAGCAAACTCCTAGAAGTGTTCTGAATTAAAGGAAACCATTATATAAATGTTTATAAATAGGAAAAGGGATTAAGAGGGAGGTGGCTGATTATCCTTAGAAACCAGCTCAGATTGACTACAGAAGTAAAACAATGACAGCAAGGTGAGAAACAGCATTAGGAAACACAAATGCAAACCTCAATACACTGCACAGTTGCAGTGTTTTTCACTGGTTTTGCCACAGACCTCGACAGAGCAGACTGCAAACAGTGCAAGTCTCATATTTTGGATGTGAAGCATCTTATCCAGCAGTGGGCAGACAACTGCAGTGCTTTATGCACCATTCTTTTGATTTTTGCCACACTCGGTGAACTTTTTGGTGCAGCAAATGTTTTGCTGTTGTTTCTACAAGGTGACCAAAAGGGGTTCAGCTCTCGTTCAGGTCTCACGCACGACATCCATGAAAAGAACTGAAGGCTTTTCCTTGCTGGAAAGGGATGAGAGCCAGCTGGAAATACTGAGGCTGGCGGTGTCACCGGGCTGTCCCCGAACCGTGTGCCCAGCCGGACCCTGCACCACGCCGAGTGGGCACCCACGGAACCCCTTCCAAGGCAGCAGAGCCTTCTGCACCTGCACAACCACCTCCCTGTCGGGATCCCACGGCGGCGCTGCAAAGATTTCCGTGCAGAACCGCTGTCCACACACCGCCGCCCCGCGCTGCCCCCGCCCGTGCCGTGCCCCCGCTCCCTCCCACCGGTGACCTGCCTTGAGGGACTCGATGGTGACCTGCCGGCAGACGCGCGGCCCGGGCGCGGCGCGGCGGGGGCTCTGCGGGCCGCGGGCGCAGCGCACCACGAACCGATCCATGTTGGCCCTGCCGCCTTCCCTCGCGGAAGCCGCCAACGCGGCCCCGCCATTTCCGCCCCGTAGTTCCCTCCAGGGGCGAGGCCCTATGGGATGGCTGGGGGTACCCCGCGGTGCGGACTACATTTCCCAGCAGGCCTCGCGCGGGAGACGATGCCGCTGCCTCGCCCTTTCCGCACGGTAGTTTCCGCCGGGGGCGAGGCTCTATGGAATGGGCGGGGATGCCCCGCGGCGCGGACTACACCTCCCAGCAAGCTCCGTGAGGGGCACATCTCGCGAGAGGCTGCCGGGGGCCGGTGCCGGGGCGGAGGAGCGAAGATGGCGGTGCGGCGGGGAGGCCTCGCCGTCCTCCTCCTGCTCCTGCCGCTGTTCCTGGTGATCCAGGCGGGAGCCGCCTCGGGACAGCTCCCCGCCGCCTCCTCTGAGGCCTTCGACTCCGTGCTGGGCAACACGGCATCGTGTCACCGCGCCTGCCAGCTGACCTACCCCCTGCACACCTACCCCAAGGTACGGGCGGGCCCTTCCCCGCACCTGCGCCGCTTCCCTCCGCCTCCCCCGGGGCTGGCACGGCCCTTCCTTTGCCCCTATCCCCCTACAGCTCCCTTTCTTCTCTACAGACAGATACTTCGTTCTGTAAATAGATGGGTAGGCTGCCGCTTGCCAGTGAAGCGCTGTTGTCAAAGTACAGCTTTGTCAGTGCTGGGGCTTTTGTGGGTTTTGGGCGTTCGGCTGCTCTTTTTTGTCTTCCTGTTCCCAAAAAGGCAGCTGTAATTTCGCTTGGGCTGCTCCATATTTTGGGCACTGAAACAGTGCTGTGGTCGTGGCAGGGCAGAGATCCTGAGTCAGGGCGCCTGTGCAGCACTTGGATGTTGACGGGTGAAGCATAAATGATGACAAACAAGTAGCTCGTCAGAGCCTTCATGGGAACTTTTTATCTCATGATAAAATACTTTAATTGTGTCTGATAGGAACTTAATTTCATCCCCCAAGGTTTGCTGTTGGTTCATGCTTGCACGCCTTTGAACTGCGGGCTTAAATTTGGAAAATCCGAGGTCACAAATCTCATAATTCCTTGTTCTTTGTTGGCAATAAACTTCATTACCAGCTGCAGCTGTGTAGCAGGTGGAACTCTTACCCCGTATTTGGGATTTCACAGGAAGGCAGCAGGCAAGTGGAGCAGTGCCAGGATCAGGTAACAGGGCTTTGTCTGCTTCCCCATGGAATTCAGCTGGATTTTGTAGCTGGAAAGTAACAGGGAATTGTGTGGAATATGAGTAAATTTACACAGCTGGTTTTGGTGTATTGCACTTTTGAATTTTATTGCTTTACTTTTTGAATAAGAGTTTTATCATGTGTTGTTGGAGCTGTTCGCTAATACAGTCACATCTTTTACATTTAGTGTTTGTTCTGTTTGTCACAAAACTGCTGGTGGAATTGAAAGAAATTTGTTTTAGTTGTGAGTGGAAAATAAGACAAACTTCATTGGGACTGTGATGGAAATATATCTGTGCAGCTCATTTATCTGGATATCAAATTACAAAATGTTTTCTGCTCCAGCACCACCTACCTTGTCAGTGTTAGATTTGAGTTTTGGTTTATATTAATAACTTTCTACTCTTGTGCCTTTAAAGCAGATGAGCTCATGGTCTCAGTTACAATGGCCAGATCATTTACAACAGGTTGTACAAGAGGTGTGGTGTGTTTGGTTGTTGTTAAATTAATTCAGAGCCCGTTTTGCACCTGTGCAGTTTGAGTGGCTGCTGGCTTTGAAGTTCTGATTCATGGGTCAGTGGCAGGGTGTGGTCACTGGGACACTCCTGTCACAGAGCCTTTAATTCACATCCATTCCCCTGGAGCTGTGGACAGAAAAAATACTAGGTGTAGGATTTCTGTATTTGCCTAATTTTAATAGTTGGCAGTGGGGAAGCATTTTTGCCCTTCAGTTCAATATAATAAATAAACATTTGTGTTTGTGGAGCTGGCAGTAGGCAGATGACCAGGATGCTGTATAGGATATCAGAAAATAATCTCTTTTTCTGATTTCTTTTCTGCTGTAGCTCTGATTAGAATCATTAATCTGTTTAGATACATTGTATTCTACTGTCAAAATTAGAGGATTTTTGTTCTTTCCTGCTGGGTTTTACCATTTAAGTGTTGAGAATGGAGATTTCCTACTCTTCATAGTGTTAAACATCAATAAATCTTTTACAGCACTGTCTTAATTTCAAACACACTGCTTTCTAAAACATTCATTTTGCTGGTGAGTTGTGGGTCTGGAATTGCAAAGCAGCATTTGCTGCTCCAGGTTTGCAGATAAACCCACGGGTCGTTGGTGCTGCTTGGCTCGGGTTCATTGCTCAGCCCGTTCCACACTGGGCCGGGCTCTACATCTGGTGGAGGGAAGGAGGACAAAATCACCCAACCAAACCACAAAAAAGAGTTTGTTTTCTGACAATTTGTTGTGGGCTGGAGGTTTGCAAGCCTGTCCTTGTGCCTCCCCAGGAAGAGGAGCTGTACGCCTGCCAGCGCGGCTGCCGGCTCTTCTCCATCTGCCAGTTCGTGGACGACGGCGCCGATTTGAACCGCACCAAACAGGAGTGTGACTCTGGTGAGCCCTGCAGCGTCCCATCAGCTGAGCACACGGTGGAGGGGACAGCTGCAGGGTCTGAAAGGGTGCTGTCGAGTTGGTGGCATTCTTTCAGTTGTTTTGGGTTTGTTTAACAGCTTCTTAAAGCCTGTGCACAGGATATATAAAAAAGTCTTATGGGAAGGTTGTTGTCTGTGAGTTTCTCCTCAGTGTTGATGTTTTCATGGATTTCTGAAGTAGCATCAGTGTCTGTAAATAAATTAGAAATAGTGCATTTTGCTGTAAACAGTTTGTCATAGAAAACACAAAATGCCTGGGGGGAAATTCAGGCAAATGAACACTTGTGTTTTAACAATCCCCTGTGACAATCAGTCCTGTTTGCCATTCCTGACAAATTTGTATATAGAAGTGAATTGTTCAGTGGAGCAAGAGCACAGATCTCACTGTGCCTTGTAACTTGTGGTCTGGCCTACATCCTAAGCTTTTTCTGCAGCTAGCCCGTTGGGAATGAGGTACAGCTTTGTTTGGAATAGGCCTTTAAGTACTGGTTACTAATTCTCTTAGGCCATCTGTGTTACAGCAAAGATGTAACGGTGAAGATGGAATATAGAATCATTTCAGTTGGAGAAGACCTTTAAGATCATCAAGTCCAACCATTCCCCCAGCATTGCCAAGCCCACCACTAAACCATGTCCCCAAGTGCCACACCTTTATGTCCCTCCAGGGATAATGTGTGATACAGGCCAATTAATAGTGGGTTTGGAATTGTATAGAACTTTGTTCCAGTAATACTGAGGAAGCTGATTCACAGCTTTATGCAGAAAGGAACGGCAGGAACTCTTCACCTTTACTACCAATACAATTAAGCACCAGGCCAGCACTCTGGGGAGGCTTTTGTCCTCTCAGTAGCTCCTGAAAGCAAGAGAGCTTGTGGCCAGCTCAGGTAGGGAAGCAGAAAGCCTGGCATGCAGAGATGCTAGAGTGTTAGAAAAGTGCAGTAAATACTCCAGAAATGGGCTAATGCTCCAGTCTGTCACACTGTGTAGCTGTGATACAGCCTGTCAGTGTAGCTGTCAAACCACACATGACAGAGTGCCATAAAGCAGGGTAGTGTAGCAATAGAGCACATGCAGAGTAATGGCACAGTTGCTTATTTCTGGTTTAATTCTTCTTTCTGGGGCTGTTGTCTTTGCTGGCTTATGTTCTGTAATCTGCTGGTGGGTGCCCTGAGTGAGTTCCATGCTTGGCAGATCCATCTTGGCTGCTCTGCTCAGCTCTGTCTCTGGTGCTTCCTGCAGACACTGACTCGGTGGCAGTTGTAGCATGGAATGGCTGCTCAGGTGCCATGAGCTGAACACTCAGATGTTTAGCTGCTGCTGCCATGCTTCCTGCCAGCTTCTTAGTCCTTATAATGGTCCAATGTTCCTCTGGAAAACTGGGAGAACTCCTGTCCTCTGTGTTGCTTTTTGGTTGGATTCTTTAGTTCAGTTGTTACTGGAACACTGTCCACCTAAGCTTTAGAATAGTGCAGGAGAGCTGTATGGTGAGAGCTGTATGATACCTGTGTATCATCTGCCTGCTTTGTCCATGGGCAGAATAAACTAAATTATTATCTCCAAATAATTTAGATTTCTTGGTCTTTATGATCTCTAGTGAGCAATTAATAGAAGCTCTCTCTAAAACAAAGAGTTAGCTTCATTTTCCATAAGAAATTATTCCATAATACTTTCAGTGCAGTTTCTGTATTAGCAGGAAATGCTCCTTTGATTTTCCTGTGATACCATGGCTTCTGCTGTTACCTCAAAGGGATTTAATGGACTGATGGTCCCTCTGTTCTCTTTAGGATTCCACCTCTGTTCTCTGATGTTTTATGGGATATGTAGAAGAAAGCTGTAGTGGTGGTGGGAGGATCAATGAGAACTTGCATCCCTGAGCTCAGCCAGGGTAACACTGGTGATCATTTGCTCTGATTGCAGCCAGATTTCAACTCCCTGCTCTGTTGAAGCTCTGATTCTGTCATTAGACCTCAGAGCAAATGCTACCCTGGCATTGCCATATCTTCCCCTGCAAAAAGGGATTGTCAACTGCTGCTTTGTTTCTGATCCAACTTATACTGAGAATGTTTTCTTAACTAAAATGCAGAATTTATCATCTCATTTGGGGAACTTCTCCCTTGCAGCCTGTACTGAAGCATACTCCCAATCTGATGAACAATATGCTTGCCATCTTGGATGCCAGAACCAGTTGCCATTTGCTGAGTTAAGGCAAGAGCAAGTAAGTAGGTGACATGTTTTTCAAATACCACCTACTTGTTTCTGTTCAGTGTGTCTTCTCTTTTTAAAATTTCTTCAAATGGAAAATAAATCTTCCTAAGAACTGAAATCTAGACATGAGGTGAGGGGTGAGCAAGAATGTAACTTCTGTCCTTTTCATATAAAAACAAATGGAAAAAATGTTCATGTTGTGCTTGCAGTTAATGTCCCTGATGCCACGAATTCATCTCCTCTTTCCTCTGACACTGGTGAGATCATTCTGGAGTGACATGATGGACTCAGCTCAGAGCTTCATAACATCCTCATGGACTTTCTACCTTCAAGCAGATGATGGCAAAATTGTCATATTCCAGGTGCTTCCTTTTTTCTTTGAGATTAAGGTGTTGCTGCTGACTTCAACTCTTCTTCTTCCAGCCAGAGAAAAGACTCTAGAGCACCATCTAAAGTGTTCAGTATTTCCTAGTATTTCACTGCCTTTAGGGCCATTTTAAAATTCAAACTTAAAAGAATGGAGCATGTCTTAAGGTTAATTTCTGTATTAGTTCTGAAAATGTAAATTATCAAAACCAGTGAAAGCTTTCTAGCAGGATCTCCTAACTCCTTATTTTGTTTTAGTCAAAGCCAGAAGTGCAGTATGTTCCACAGCTTGATCAGGAAACTGGAGATACAAAGGGAACCTTGTCGCTGAGTAAAACAGCCTGTAAGTTGTTTTTCGTGCTTTGGAAGAGTAAATGCAAATGTTCCCTGTCATGCAAATTTAAAAAATGACGTTGCAGGTGGCATATGAAAGCAAATTTTTAGAAAGCTGCAATGTAATTATTTACTGTGCAGAGCGCACTGCGTGCACTTGGCGAAGCGCGGTAGAAACCGAGCTCTGCTGCAAATGGAAGCCTGCGAGCTGGGGCTGTTTTAAAAGCTTCCTTTCATGCTGTGTGTACAGACAGAGTGTGTGGGGTGTGGGTTCTTCCTTCCCTTGCTCTCGTGCCCTCTGTTTGTGCCGTTGTGCCTCAGCAGACGGACGTCCAGGGAGCTCGCAGACCTTCCGGGGGCTCTTCGAGGAGCGAGCCAACGACAGCTTCTTCAAGTGTCTCTCCATGTACGTACATCCTGAGCTGGCTGTGCCCACTGGGGAGGGTAAAGGCCTTTCCTCTGGGTGTGCAGCCCTGTTGGGAAGTCTCCAGGTCTGTAGGATCAGGATGCACAGCATCACGGTTTTGTGTCTGACCATTAGTGCTGCTTTGATGTGCTGGCCCTGTGTTTTCTGCATGCTGTCCTTCCAACTTTGATTTTTCCTTTCCATTTTAAGTGAACAACATATCGATAATTTCCTGCGCTGTTTTTTGAATGTGTTCTGGGAACTGTTTAATCAATACTGTGTTTTGCCTGTTCATTAGCTCTGGATGTGTTTTAGGGCAAAGCACTTTGTTTTGGGATTGTGTTGTGTAGCACACTGGTACATCTTGTTTCCAGGCTGAAAATATTCAGTATGTATTTATTAAAGCTTTTTTATTTTCTCCTTAAAAGTTCCCACATGAAGGATCAGTGAGTTGTCCTGCAGATGCATAACAGAAAAATCTGGTTTTAAATCTGTAAACAGGAGGATTCTTAGGGCCCCATAACAGAATCCTGCAAGTTTTTTGAGATATCAAGCAGGCATTAGAGTACCCAGGACTCTGCAGTGGGCTGTAGCTGGAAGGGCCAGAGACTAATGAATTGGCAGGAAAGGCAGTCAGAAATGAGCCAAACTTTTTAGAGGTCCATTGTCTTGTATTCAGTCTATGAAATCTATCAACATTCTTGTCATTTCAGAAATTCCAGTTGGATTTTAACCACTACACTCGTCCTGTCAGTGCTGGTGCTGCTCTGGATTTGTTGTGCAACTGTAGCTACAGCTGTAGAGCAGTATGTTCCATCTGAGGTACTGCATTTCAGAACAAAAGTATTTGGAATTTATTCATTATATTGCTTTTATGTTACAGCTGTCCAGAGAGAATATTTGGGGGAGGTTCAGTTAAGGAGGGTTTTCTTGTTTTGAGGCTGGCAAACCAATTTTGTTTATTTAAATGATGGTTTTATAGCTGAGCATTCTTGCTCATTCCTGTGGCTCACAGGAGCTCTGAGCCTTATTCAGACACGATGTCTTTTGGTTTGTAGTGCTGTACTCTCAACAACCTTCAGGGTGCTCTGAACAAATGGAGGCTGATTCTTATTTCTCTGGGAATGAAGCTATTCTGAGGGTTGGGTGGTGTAGGGAGGACCCAGTATGGGTGTAATGCAGGAGGATCAGTAGTGAGAACAGAGTGACAGCACAGTTACTGGTGAGTGAGAGTCTTATGGAGGGGAGCAGACATTCTCCCAGGGCCCAGAGAGTCCTGACTCAGTGATTGCACACCAAAGGAGCTGTTACACAAACACTGTATCCACCCTTGTTCTGGCAGATTTCATCTTTTGGATGCAAGTCTCGTTCCAGCTGTGAATTTCAGATGTTACAGAAAGCCTTGTGTTGCAGAGCTGCAGCCATCAGAACCTGCAATGCAGCTGCATAATGAAATTCATGTTATTCACAATATGGAGAGTCTTTGTCTTAAAGTACCTTGTTTAAATGTTTCAGAAGCTGAGCATCTATGGAGATTTGGAATACATGAATGAGCAAAAACTCAACAGATACCCACCCTCTGCACTTGTTGTGGTTAGATGCAAGACTGAGGAACATGAAGAAGCAGGACCTCTTCCTACAAAAGTCAATCTGGATCAATCTGCAATTTAAATCCGTTGGATCCAATAGACTAATTCTAACAGAGCTAGAAACTCCTGATTGATTGTGGTGGTTCTTCAGATGAGAAGCTTAGCAGCCAGTCTTTAAATGCAAATAAAGTTGCAAAATCAACAAATGTCATGGGATTTTGTTTTCAGCTAGTAGTGAAAAGTCAGACATTCAGACATGAATTTGTTTGTTTCCAGGTATAATCACTTTTCACTGGTGTTTGCTATTGTGTCTTTTTGCTTACAGAAGTTGTAAGCGTGCTTTCCATACTTCTGCCAGGACACTTTCAAACTTACTTGTGTGCTCTAGGATGTAATGTGTACAGTCAGAGTTAGCTTTGTAAAGGTATAAGACATTTTAAGTAGGCAGGACATGCCTTTCTAGTGTTGCACTTTCTGTTGTAGTTAAGAGAAAATATTATAAAATTATCTGCTGAATTTTTTTGTATTTGTTAATGTCCATGCGCAAACAACCCTGTCTTCAAAAATAGAAATATATTTTTTCTACAGTGTGGCAGTATTCAAGGTGGAAAGCATTTGTGAGGTACTGTAAGCTAGAACTCAGCTTGTGAAAGATGGAAATGTGTTAAAATTTACAGACATATCCCTTCACATGCAGAATATTACATGGTCAGTTATTTTGTCGAACTTTAGCCTTTAAGTCTTAAATTGCTTGTAAAGTTAGCACCTGTGTTTTCTGAAAACTTCTACTTTCTGTTCTTGATTAACTATTCTGGTCTTGTAACTTCATTTACAGAAACAAGTTGATTCCTGAGAAATGAGAGCAGACAAATAAAATTGACTGTATAGAAAATGTTGACTATATAGCTTTTTGCTGTTGTTGATGACTGACCTCAACAGGCTCAGTGTGAAATCCTGTCTGTAGCCTTCCTCTCACGGGCAACGTGACCTGGTTTGGCTGTGATTCACTAACACAGCAACAATGAACAATGTCCCTCATGTCTAACCTATTTTTTGTGGATCTTGTTATATACTGGTTCCCACAGTGTTGGCAAGTTGGGGATATTGGTGATTTGTTTGAGGGTGTCTAACTGCATGTTGGCTAGAATGCACAGTCTTCAATTCACTGTCATTTTTTTTGTTGATTAGACAGAATTCCCTCAAAGGTTTAGAAAAATGTAATGAAGAGCTGTGGAGATTCTGGGTGATACAGTGATATATTAAACCTGGCTCAGGGGTGTTCCCAACTTGTCTGTGAGCAGGTGGTTGTGTGAGTGCAGCTGATGGAGCCTTTCAGGGGCCATCAGGCAGGAATGTGCAGACCCCAGCCCAGCAGTGTGGCTGGCTGGAGCTTTCAGGTCGTTGGGGATGTTTGTTTTAAGCAGGTTTCTATCAGCCTGCAGGAACTGCAATCTCAGGTCTTAAATTTTAGGTACCTCTTCATGCTGAACTCTTCAGTGGGACAGCCCAGAGGTTTGGGTGCCAGCAGCCTTGCCCTCTGTGTAGGTGTCATTGCAGAGGCCTGGCTGTGAGAAGGGACAGGGTGGTGTTTGGGGACACTGGGCAGGGACAGGAGCTGCCTCTGTCAGTGATGCTGCGTTTCTGCTGGTGCAGGCAAAGCCCAGCACGGCCCTGCTCTGCTGGGGATGCTAGAGCTCAGATGTGATCTGTGCAACCCTGTTCAGCAATCACTCTGC
Organism: Hypocryptadius cinnamomeus; assembly: GCA_013400635.1. NCBI lineage: Eukaryota > Metazoa > Chordata > Aves > Passeriformes > Zosteropidae > Hypocryptadius > Hypocryptadius cinnamomeus. The sequence goes on along the minus strand of VYZP01070244.1, from coordinate 24,761 downwards.
CACTGCTGGCTTTACTTCAGGGGTTAGTGCCCATCTTAGCACTGTGGTGTTTGGGATTTCCAGAAGAGACTGCAGCAATCCCCGTTTTTCTAACTGAATAGCTTATGGAAATGTTTGCAAGTCTGTTTAAATGTTTTCCTTTACCATTACACGTGGTTGCAGAGGGAGCAGCTCTGTGCACACGTGGCTCTTTTCCTGTTCCAGCATGGACAGTACAACCTCTGTTAGGCGGATGAGCTGATTTCACAAAACTTTCTCTTCAAAATTCCATTGCTTACAGCCCTGGGCTTGAGTTAAGCAAACAACTTGTGCTTTCATTGGGTGTTTTGTCTTTGCTGTTTAATGGCATTTCAGCTGAGTGATCTGTGCAGTGCAGTCAGTGATTCAGCAATGTGCTCTTGGGTCAGAGAGCTCTGTGCCTGTGGCACTCTGGCACTTGGCACTGCTGTGTCCAGAGCGAGCCAGAGCCTGAGGAATTTGGTGTGTTGTACTTGTAAACTTGTCAAAAGATCTTCCCTCAGTAAAATCAGATAATAGCAAGTAATTGAACTGTTTCTCAAGATTTCTAATCTAAATGGACTCTTTAAGCTGTCTTGGCATTTGGCTTTGCAAAATGTCATTTCCTATTCATTTTCTGTTAAATGTTTGACACTGACATCTCCATTTTCAGAGGCTGCAATTTGGGTTTGATCCCTGCTCAAAACCACTGTTTAAATGAAGGGCCTTAAATTATTGAAATTGCATGAGGAAAGCATTTTATATTCTCTTTAGGCACATGTTCAACTGAACCTGTATTGGGTTTCAAATGGAATCATCTGGACAAATGAGGTGACCCTCTTAAGTGTGTGCAATTCACTGCTGGCAGAAATAGCTCAGCTGCATTTGGGGGAAACTGGGGGGATTTTAGGTGCTAGAATTAACAATAACCTTCTATCATACTGGATACACTGATATTTGTTGCCTCTTCAGCTTTTCTGATCTTTGAAAATTTTTTTAAATTATTTTTTTATACTTCAGAAGAGCTTCCTTATCTTTCTTACATCGCTGTCATGAACTCATTTTTCTGAACTCTAAGCAGTCTTTGATGTGGGGTAACTGCTCTGAAATCCAACTGCCTGGTTGGCTACAGCTGAGCTTGATAATCCTGGAGCAGGAAACAGATGGTGGCAGATGTCAGGTTGTAGAATCATAGAATTTTTTAGCTTGGAAAAGACCTCCAAGAACGAATCCAACCATTTCCCCAGTATTGCCAATGCCACCAGTAGCCCATGTCCCCAAGTGCCACGTCCACATGGCTTTAGGGGAGTTACTCCACTGCCCTGGGCAGCCTGATCCAATGCCTGACAACTCTTCCAGTGAATGATTTTTTTTTTTCTGCTATCCAATGTAAACTGCCTCTGGTGCAATTTGAGGCTGTTTCCTCTTGTCCTGTTGCTTGTTAATTGGGAGGAGAAGAGCCTGCCCCCACCTGGCTCCAACCCCTTTTCAGAGAGTTGCAGGGAGTGAGAAGGTCTCTCCTGAGCCTCCTTTTCTCCAGGCTGAGCCCCCCCAGCTCCCTCAGCTGTTTCTCATCACACTTGTGCTCCAGAGCCTTCCTCAGCTCTGTTGTCCTTCTCTGGACATCTCTTACAGATAGTTGTCCCCAAGGGTGGGTTGACTCCACATTTTAAACTCTTCATTGTAGATTGTTTTGCAGGGTATGCACAGCTGGCCTGCTTGACCTGGCTCTTACACAGGGCTCTGAGCAAACTCCCGATCACCTAATGAGCTTGTGAAGGCTCAAAATAGTCATGTATCAAGTTTGATTAGAAACTGAAACTTCTTCTTTAAAGAGCAAGAGATCCAGAATTTAAGATCTGCTTAGTCTGACATTTTTCCACATTGAAGCAGCTGCCCAGACTTGCAGACTGTTTGCTACTTGGCATTGGATGTTGTCACCCAAAATCCTTATTGAAACAGGAGAGTTTTCTACCACCACCTTTAGTAGTGATGTATTCCTGTGAGAAGCTTCTGTTTTGGACTGATTGGTGCTGCTGTACTGAAGAAGGAGCTCCTACAAGAGTGTGTTTAATTCTGGCTGCTCTGTGAGGACTGGGCTGGAGTTGGCCTGGCCATGAAGAGTGTATTAACTCAGTAGAATTGGGGTTATGTGTGGGGATGGAGAGGGAAGTTGGAGCTGTAGTTGTTCCTCCATGTCAGGCATTATGTGGTGCTTTGAATCAATTCAAGGCAATGCCAGCTCAGAGGCAATCTGGCTGCCAGCCTCTCTTCCACAGCCCTGGTGGGACTGTCTTGCTTGGAGGGAAGTCAGGGCCTGTGAGGTGGCAACAATTTGGAAGCACTTGAGTCCTGTGGACCCTCTTGCAAGAACAACCCAGGCTCCTCAAAAACTTTGGTTTTTCTCCCCACTACCCCCACGGAAAAGCTGCCTGCTCATGAAATTTCATCCTTGAAGCTGTAAAACTCCTCTCTGTGGGAGCTGTGCCGAGACCTGCAGCCAGTTTAGAAGGCTCCAATGTATTTGTAAGTTCATGTTTGCTGCAGGCTGAGCTGCTAAGCCTTCCTGCAGGCCTGGAAATTCAAGCACTCAAGTAAAAAAGGACCCTGGAGGATTTCCTGTGCCTGTGCTCATTGCCCAAGCAAGGAAGCTGTTCCAGATGGTCGTACCCTGCACAGCTCTCCTGAGATCTCACCATCTGGCAGGAGCCTGGGCTGGTGCTGCCACAAGGGCAGTGTGACAGCTCTGTCTTGGGAATGGGGTGTGGAGAAAGGAGACTTTCATGAAGATGAGACTTTCATTTCCCTCAAGCTTTAACTGTGGAGGGGTTTTCCATGACCAGCACAGGGATAAATGCAGCCAGCATGAGCTAGAGGTGAGTGCTCATCTTCCAACCTGGCAGCAGGGCTTCAGCTCCCTAAATCTCTGTTTACTCTGCATTGTGAACCATTGTTACTCTGCATTGCGAAACCATGTTTGAGACAAGAAGAATGAGAGAGTTTGTTGTTGGCTTTCCCTGGGGGCTGGAGCAGAGGCTCAGCACTGCCCTGCCAGTCCCCTCCTGTCTGTGAGGTGCTCTCCTTGCTCTCCTGCCTCTGTTGGCTTTGTATCCTGGTAACTTCGCTTGTGCTCAGGTGCAGAGAACTCCCTGTGGTCCCTGGAGCTCTGGGAAGCATGAACAAAACTCATCCCCAGGTACAGTTCTTCAGAGAAATCCTACAACAGCTGTTCCCTGAAGTACATGTGTTCTTGCCTGTGCTGTTTGCCTGACCTCTTTATCACTGCTTTCTCTGAGATTTTGAGCTGTTTCTACTTACCTTGATACAAAAGAGAAGAGTTGATATAAAATGCTGGGCTTGGTTGGTGTTTGTTTTACAAATGGGTAATTAAGGTTTAAAAAGGGATATGATTGATTGTTTGGGGAGTTAAAGGTGGGCCATGTTTTCACCAAGGCAATTTTTGCTTGTATGTAACAATAATGGAGTGCGTGAGGTATTCCTGGGTAAGATGTGAGAAATAGAAAGGTGAAGTTTGTGTGACTGTGGAATTCTGTAAATCCCTTTCATCCCTTTCCTTCTAGACAAACGGTGGTGTAGCTACTTTTGGTTCAACAGAGTCCTTCTCTGGAGAAAGAGGTAATGAATAAAATGCAGAGTTCTATTATTAAAGTATAAATCAATGGAAACTATCAATGTAATATAAAATACAACCACTCTTTATGGTCTGTTTGGACTGATTTTCCTTCTTTTCTGTGTAGTGAAATGTCCAGACTATAAAATGAATAAACTTCAGCTGTTCTGTGTTGGCCTGGAGCTGGCAGTCATATGTATAGTTGTATGATAGGTGATCCTTGTCTGTCACAGAAGGGCTCATAATGAGCTTGCTGTGGCCTTTCCCTATGTCTTAATACCCAAACTTCAGCAAATTTTGCCCATGCTCTGAAGGATGAGGTGGGATCAAAGAGAACCAAATAGCAAGCCTGTAGTTCAGCTTGCAACATTTCATCACCACCATTATTTTATACTCAAGTCTGTTTGTAATTGTTGTGCTCTATAGTCAGAGATGTTTTGTAGACACAGACATGCTGTAATTCATTATTCCTTTTCTGAGCTGAAATCTGTGTTTGGCTCCTGCTTGAGTGTGTCAGAGGGGGAGGTTGCTGGAATCTGGATCCTTTTGCTGTTGAGCAAAGGTTGTCCCTTCCCTTGAGTTTGAACAAATAAGTAAACACAAAGCACAGCTAAGACAAATTCTAACTTAAAAGTTCTTTAAGTTCCTGAAAGCTTTTTAAAATTCTAATTAAAGATTTTAAAGTTCAGATATACCAAAATCAATGATACAGGCGGGATTGTCTTAAGTGACTGGTTACATGTTTCTGAAATATTCTAAATATTTCAGAAACATGTAACCAGTTATATATTCTAAAATATTAGATGACCCACTAATATTTTTTGCTATTGGTCTGGGAAAATGGAGGAATGGAGGGAAATACTCTGTTGGTTTGGAGGCAAAGCTGCAGGTGCAGGTTGCTGAGGTGAGGGTGGGTGCCTGGCCTGGCTCCTCCCTGTGCCACCATTGTGTTGCAGTGATTGTGGGTTTGGCCTTTAGCTTCTGCAGTTGGTTTGATTTATGTGCCTGGTTTTTTGAAAGCTGGAGTCCCTGGAAGGTTGCTGTGCCCTGGAGATGTTAGGGAGGGAAAGGGCAGCTCTTCATTCCTTCTCACCATTCTGGGCTGATAGTCCAGCCTCATTCCATGGGGGTGTGAGTCCTGGCTGGGGCAGAAAGCCTGAAGGGCTGTAAAATGAAATCTTACCTCATGGGGAGTTTTGTGATGGGCTCTGGGAGGGCACCTTCCCCAGCCTCACACCAGCCTGCCCTGTGTTCAGGGTCACTGCTGTCCCACAGGGCTGGGCAGGGGTTCATCCCACGGGATGAGCTCCATGGAGATGTGGGGCTTGTGCCATTCAACCCCAGTGCTCTCTAGCAGCAGTTCCACACTGCAAGCAGCAAAATTCCCCACGAGGAGGTGTTTAATGGTGGAGTTTGGCTCTTTAAACTCAACTATCAACCCCTAACCCCCAGCAGCCCCACCCCACATGCAGAGACCCCAAAACATCAGCCTCGTGTCCCTGCACTGCTCCTCTCTGAAACACCCCAGATCCTTCTTCAGTCCCTCACTCTCTCTCTTGCCTCCCCCAGGCTGCTGCCATCCGTGTGGTGCCCGCACTGGCTGCACACAGAGACCCCTCTGCATCTCTGCCCTGGCACTGCTCGTCCTCGCAGCCGCCGCGGCCTCGGGGGTGGCAGCCCTGGCACTCCTGCCACGGGCACCAGGTTGTATGCCAAGAGTGGTTGTTTGTTTGGTAAGGGAGGCAGAAATGGTGCAGCATGAGCACAGCTGTACCAGCTTTGCTCAGCCCAAATGGCCACCAGCCATTCCCTGGCTCTGCTGTCCTGCTCCACAGGGCTGGGATAATTCTGGGTAGCGCTGTCATACTTAAGACTGCTGGTGTGGTTTTCAGATTCTGCCATGAACCTAGCAGAAATTAATCCTGGCCCCTGGTTATTTCCAGAACAAAAAATTAATTTCAGAAACCCCCCTTTACTCCCTTTGATCTATTCCTAGTATCACAAAAATGCTGGAAAATAAAAAGTTTTCTTGCTTTCCCCTCAGTGAGCCGCCTCTGCACAGCCCCTAATAACAGGACAGGCTTCTTGTGTGATGACAGAGTGACTTGTGTCCCAGCCAGCTGGGTCTGTGATGGGGTCAGCAACTGCAGGAACGGAGAGGATGAGCAGGAGCAGCTCTGTGGTGAGTGGCTTGTTGTGGGCATCCCCCCTGCACTGATCTTCCAGTTGTGAGACAGCAGCCAGGGTTCCTCTGACCCTGCTCTGTGCTTCTGGCTGCCTACATGAGCAGATAGGCCTGGTAGAGCCTTTGTAGGGCAGATGCTGAGAGATGGCACTGCCCAAAACCTAGCAGGAATGCCAGGAATTAAAGACTCCAAGCTCATCTGATCTTCCTAGGGTTTTTTTTTAAAAAACACAATGTAGTTTTCCTCCATCAGTGAAGCTGTATGCCTACATGGATAATTTATTGCTCAGTCACCCTGGGGAAAAACAAATAAAGCAGAAACCTGGGGCAGACTTCCTGTGTCCCACGACAGAGCTTCCCTATTTGTTCATGTTCGTTTGATACTGCAGGGGAAGCGTCCTGGCAGCAGCCTTTGGTGCATGCCATCCCCGTTTCAGCTGGTGTGTCTGTGCCTGGGGGAGTTTAGCAAGTCCTGTGTGTGTGCCCTTGCAGGTGACTTGCCCCACAGCCTCCCAGGACACCTGGTTTTCTACTGCAGCAACCCCAGGTCCTGGGTTTATGCTGACCAGAGGTGTAATGGAATGAACGACTGCGGGGACTGCTCTGACGAGACATGGAGCTGTAAGTCTGTCTGCTGGCTCCTGTCTCTTCTGCTGATGGATTGCAGCACTTTCCACAGGTGTGGTGCTCGTGGATGCTGCTGGAAATGCCTGAAGACAGCACCACCACTGAAACACAAAATAGCTGGGGTGGGGTGTGAGTGTGAGCCATGCAGGCTCAGTCCCCCTGGCTGCCGAGGCTTCTGTGTCAAAGCCTGGTGGCACCTGAGAGAGGAAAGGCTCTGTGCTTTGGTCCCAGTTCCAGAAATTGCTCTTCCTCCGTGGCTTGCTGATGTGGAGTAGTTTCATCAGGATGTGTGGCTGTTAGTAGTAACCATTCAAACTGGCTTTTGGTAGCTGGTCAGCAGATGGGTGGATCTCCAAGCTGTGCCAGAGCTGAGTCTTGCTAAAATGAGCAGCAGATTTGTTCCCAAGTCACCCCCACGGTGTTGGACAAAAAAAAAAAAAGGGGTAAAAAAGAAATTACATTTAGTTGTTCCCCCCAGGATGGTCTCTCTGCCATGAAGCTCATTGCAATGTCACACTCTGGTTGTGACAAGTAGCCCCAAGCCAGTGTCTGCTTTGGGGGGCTCACAGTCACAGGGTTGCCACCAGCAGCTTTTCTGCTGGGGGAATAAAGGATTTTACCCACGGAAGGGAGGAGGGAGGGGGTCAGTGCAGCAGAAGCATTTCAGTTCCCTGTTTTCTGTCCTTCCCAGTGGCTGCCTGCCCCCCGTGTGGGCAGGAGTGGTGGAGCTGCAGCCCTGTGCACTTCGAGTTCTGCTCCTGCATCCCCAGGAGGCTGTGCCGGGATGGAATCCAGCACTGCCTGGGCTGGTCCGACGAGTTCCTCTGCACAGCCTGAATCCTGGCACCTGTCCCTGCTGGGGACAGCAGGGTGCTTCCCACACGTCACCCTGGAGCCTCGGGGTCCTGCCCTGCCACCTGCCTGGGAAGCTTCAGCCCAAGCAAATCCTCCCCAGCAGCGCAGTGACACCGAGCAGGACCTGTGGCAGCCCTCAGCTGGACACTGGCTGTGGGACAGCTGCCAGGAGCCTGTGCCATGTCAAGGTGACACTTCCTTGGTGGGCACCAGTGACTCAATGCTTCAGCAGCCACAGCTGGCACAGCCCTGGGCCGGGGGTTCCTCCTCTATGGATGTCCTGGGCCTCTGCAGGCAGCCACCCTGAGAGCTGCCCCGAGGAGCAGGAGCTGAGTGAGGTGAGGTGAACACATCTCCATAGTCCTGATCTTCACTGGCAGCTTCTGTTTGTGTTCAGAACACACCTGCAGATGGTTTCAGCAGTGACTTTGAGGGCTCTGTGCTGATGCTCCTGGGACACTTCCTTGGGAATGCTGTGCTGGGAGTGACACCGTGGGGAGATGCTGCTCAGGCCACCTCCTGCTCTCTTCTCAAACCACGAAGGCAAACTGAGTGTGTTAATGGCATGGAAAACTGGAGAAGTTTCAGGGTCTGGGGGGATAAATCATGTCCCTGTGACAGAGTAGCTGTCCCTGAGAGCCAGGGCAGAGAACCAGCATAAGTAAATAACCTGCTCTTCACTCAGGGCTGTGCAGTTTTGCAGCAGCAGGCTGAGAACAGCCATGGAGATGGGATGGGTCTCTCTGAAGCTGGCAAAGAAAGGAGGAAAAGGAAGTTTCAGCCTTGGAGCAGAGAGCAGCAGAAAATCGAGTGCTGCTCCCAGGGTGGTGTGGGATGACACTGGATCTGTTTGCTGCTTGTTTTGTTCCTCTGCCAGCAGGGCACAAGCAGGCAGCCAAGCCTTCAAAGCAGTCCTCAGGATATAGGTGTGGACATGACAGTGAAATTTAAGAAATATGAGGTTGTCTCTGCTCCTTTGAAAATATCATCTGTGTCTAAAACATCGAGGAAAACCCCACATTTACAATGAGTACTCTTACTTTTCTAGGCCCCAAAAAAACACGAGGTGATTTTCTTCCCATTGCCACCTCAGGTCATAGATGTTTAAAAATAAATCCCTGTTCACTCATTTCTTCTCAGTCCTGTGATCTGCAGCTCTGCCTGTCACTGTAACTCAGATCAATGGTGAATGTTGCTTCTAATTTGTCACTGGGATACAGCTGGAAATCTGAGAGATCTTTTTATAAATAGCTTTACAGTATTGTGACTCACACTCTGCCTGGAATGAGATGGCAAAACTCTGCATGGGGGAATGTTAAAGCTGCTTTTACTCACCTGTCTCTCTCCAGGCCTGGCCAGGGTGCACAGCTTGTTTTCTCTGTGCCTGTAAAATGTCATCCCAGTGCAGTAAGGATTGAACTAATCAGCTGTTAAAAAATATATATAGGAACCCTCATGCTCAGCACAGGGCCCAGGTAATGGGTTTGGTAAAATTAGGATTGGTAAAAAAATGTGCATCTCTCCATGGTCAGATCAGCATATCTCCAATGGTGGAAGGGGTGGCCAAAAATTCCATGGTGGCAATTGCACCAGAAGCACCTGGAGGGGGAAGATTGCACACCTTCCTCCCCACTGAGCCAGTTTTGAGTCACAATTTGTGCCATTATTTGTCTCAGCAGAGAGCTGATGTAGTTGTCAGGGGAAAGTATTAATAGCCTTGAGTTTCTGGGAAAAGAAAGTAGGATTTCAGTGCAAGTGTGCCTGTTCTGTTTGTGTGTAGTCCTTGTTTGAGGAAAACTCAGCAGTAAGGAAAAGACAAAGGGGTTCTATTCTTTAGGCATTTCTGAGCTGAAGTTCATTTTCTTGGCATCTTCATGGTTTCCAAGGATGTGCTGCTTTTCTTGGTGATGAATTATGGTAAACAACAGTGTAAAAGGAAGATACCCTCTGAAGAAGCACTAGTAGGGGAAACCTGGAGAAAATCCTTGGCCTCATGAGGCCTCAGAGGCCAATGATGAGCACTGTGCACTCAGCCAGTTGTGATGGAAACACTCAGGGCAGGAATTCAATGTTTAACAGTTACCTGCAGCATTACAGCTGCACACACCAACACAGGTCTGAGTGTCCAGGTGATTTACAGCTGACCTGCATAATTAATATTTGAATTATAAATGCCCCTCAGTGTTTTCAGATGGAGAAGCACAGTTAGTGTATTGCAGACACACTGAGAATGGGTTTTAAACCACAGAATGATCTCAAATGCAGTGAATTTACTTGTAAGGGAGAATAAATTACAACTGCAGAGCATGATCTCTACAGTAACCTCATTCCAGCTCTAATTTCCTGGGCTAAAATGACAAAGAAAGGGGACTTGTGTTCCACTTTGGGCATCTGCAATGGCTGTTGGCGAGCTGCTACTGCCTCTGCCTCCCTTCCCAGAGATCTGTGCTTATCCTCTGTGCTCCCTCCCTCTGCACAGCCCCAGCAGCACAGCCTGGTGCTTTCAGGCTGAGGTTTCTGTTCTAGCAGCACTGTAAACATCCCATGGCACTGACAAGCCCAGTGCAGCTTCATTTCAGATGAGCTGCAGTGATTTGTGTCCTGCCCCTCGAGAGGCAGGAGAGCAGCAGGGACAGGACCAGCTGTTTTGGTGAAAAACACCTTCATCAGAAGAGTTAGTTAAGGATGACAACAAAAACTTTATTTGAAAAAATTATTATGTATTGAAAATATACAGTAGCATTACCAACATTCTTGTCTCTATCCCTCCCCCAGCACAGGTTACCCCACAGGCATGTCACAGCAACCAGATTTAACAGTACTTTGTCACTCCCTCTCAATATGTCCAAATCCTGTCATCAGCAAAAGAACAACAAACAAAAGACCCACTTCTTTCTGATTCAGTAGGTATTTAACAAATCCCAGTCCTCCACAGTGAGGCACAGATGCTTCTGTTTGGAAGTCCTTTCTCTCTCTTGTTCAGCCAAAGCTCTTTTTTTATTGTTCTTTAATTCATGGCTGCCTGCAACCTCCTTTTTCAAAGGTAAATGGCAATTTTCAATGTTTTCCTTATAAAACTGCAAGTTTCCAGATGCTTTAGTTTCTGGCTCCACCAGTGTGCATTTGACTACTTCCTCTATTCTGTGTGTCTTGCCATCTACAAGCAAAAATATCAAGTTTAGATTTTGGGAAAAACAGAATTATGCTGTAAAATGCATAACTTTGTGGTACAAACTGTTTTGGCCAAGCCAACTTGGAAATGTGCACAGGAAAAAAATACCATTTATATTTTGGACTCAGAATGTTAAGGAAAAAACTCAGTTGTTATATGAGCTGTACTTGAATTATCCAGGAGTTAACAAATTAAAATATTCAAGTACATTGCAATGCAGTTACACAAAGGGCTGAAATTGCACACCTGAGATGTTATTTGTACTATAACCCCAAAAAGTATGGGAATAGTCCCTGTAGAAAAGAAAATAAATCAGCTCTGTGGTGTCTGTGCAGTTACGTACAGAAGCGAAGAGCTGCTACTCTGGATCTCAGGTTGTCCTGGGGCTTCATGGCCTCCATAACTGCCTGCTCCCACTGCAGAACTGTCTGAAAGAACAAATGAAGCAGTTAAAATGTGTCTTGTAAAATTTACAGAAATATTATTGGAAACAACTACATCCCTTGTTCTTTCCTATTCAACCATTTTGTATTCTATAAGGCAAATTTTTAGAGAGTAAAACAAGTTTAACCCCCCTTACCTGCTCTGCCCATCCCTCTGTTTTGCAGTTACTGTGATCAAATTCTTTCAGAGGCACTTTTGAGTGAACCAGGCCTATCTGCATTTGAAGTCGCTTTATGACAGCATCAACGTCCTGGGAAAAAGGGACATAAAGCAGTCAGAGGGCAAGAATTTTATTACACTTGTCCAGTAAACTTTTCCTGATGATTTTTACCTTGAGACCTGTCCCAGAAATGTCCAAATAATTCAATTTCTTGAAAGAAAGAAGGTATCCAATTCCCACATCTGTGATTTTAGGGTTACCTGTAAGGCCAAGTAAAGTTAATTAAGTTGCATGATGTGGAAAAAGATTATCAAAATACCACAGAAGTATTTGTTCTAAAAGCTAATACTGGAACAAGACTGACTTTCCCCCTCTAATTATCAAAATACAAATATTTACAATACCAATTCTCAAACTATTAAAAATACTTCTATAAGTAGCAAATGCCTGAGACCTCAGGTCTGCCCTGTGCCTTCTGGGAGACTGCTGGTCAAATCTGGGGTTAAGCACTTGGCTCAAGGGAATCAACAAATTAATTATATTCCTTCAGTGCTAAGGAGGATAAATTCTTTATCAGGAAGGACCCAGGTTCTTTCTGTTATGAGCCCATGGAGCACTTACAGGACAGGTCCAGCACCAGCAGGTTGTCAAGCCCCTTTTTCAGCACGCGGACGGGCGCCGTCATCCTGCGCAGGCCGGCGTCTGACAGGGAGTTGTCCTTCAGGAGAAGCCTCTTCACACTGGCAGCAGAGATACAAACATGGAGTTTATGGTCATTATTTCTGAGGGTTTTGCAAAATGTCCTAAAACTCTGTGTCAGAAGGGTCATCCTGTGCCAAGCACTACAGGCTCACTGTAAAAAGCAGTGAGGAAGCAGCCTGGGTTAGCAGGAGTAACAAATATCTTTATATTTCCCTGCTAGCTCAACAGAAGCACTACTTGAGCAGCTATTCCCACAGCTCCAGTGACAAACTAATCCTAGAGCCAAACATTTGCCAACAGAGACAATAAGCTTCTTTATACCCTGAAGTTCTTTATACCAAGGCTGCCAAACTGAAATGCACTCAAAGCTAAGAAAAAATGCTTGGCAAACTGAGAGAGGGCAGATTCGGTAAGTGATCATAAGCAATGATTTTAAGAAAATAATGAGGTCTTACAACATTGATTAACAAAACTCAGGAAAAAAACATCACATTGAAGTGCTCTCTTCAGAGCACCTCAAGATAAAACCTTGATGCAAAACGCACCAATCTTACAGCAACATATCCTTAATTAGCTCACCTAATGCTTCCAAAAGTATCTACTTGTCATTTCTTGGTACCAAACAAAATTACAAAATTTACTGTTTTGAGATGTTAACTAACCAAATAATCAACCTCCTGCTTGCAGAAATCTTCATGTAGAACACTTGTTTGGTTAAAAATTTGGCTGATAAAGTTCTCCCTTAAAAATGGGAAATGTAAAACTGTTCCAAATGTTAAAGATGCATTTTTTACTCAGACAATGAAAATTACAAAAAGTTTATGTAAATCATGAGACAATAAATTATCTTGCATATTTTTAGTACTTTTTATGATTCAGTATGTGCTTTGTGTACAATAAATTCTGTATTTTGTTTACCTACAGAACAGGTTTGATGAACAACCAAAATCTTCAACCTTACACTCTGCAGCCTGTGAAACCTTTAAAGTCTCAGCCTGATTCTTTGAACTGCTTAGTGGTAGGAAAGAAAGTGTCATTTTTAGCTCAAGAAATTGCTACCTAGACAGGGCCTCTTTGGTGAGGTGTTCCAGCAGCTCATGTTCATCTCCAAGTTTACAGCAGGAGAGATCCAAACACGTCAGCTCCCGGAAAGACTTAATTTCTTCAAGCTTTTCAGAGATAACCAGGTATCTAAAAAAATAAATAAAATTAAAAAAAAAAAAAAGCCAGTGCTCAGGCATGTAAGGTGTCTACATCCCTAAGTGTCACAAGCACAATGCACTCATTTCTGCTAAGTACCTATGTGAAAACTGACAGAAATTACCCAGCTGCACTAAGTACCTCTTTATGTGCAGCTGGCACACACATGTCTGAATTCCCAGTTTTCTCCTTAAATCACTGTCATGGTTTACATTTTTGATGCAAAATATTGGACTAACAAGACTTCAACTTGCAAATATTGCTATTAGGAGCTTCTTTACAGATTATTGCTGTACTATTTCAGGATAATGCAAATAAGTCAGCTTCACAAACTGCTCTTCCTCAGTGTCTAGGAAGGGTATAGACAAACCCACATTCATCCAGGTTTAAAATCCACCTCAAACATGGATTTTAAACAGGACAGGATAGCTTGTCAGTGGCAAAATTTTACTTTTTATATATGTCAATAAAATGCTTGACAAGGGGTAGAAGTCTAGGACTGGCCAGAGCTGTGGCTACACCCTGGGCAGCAGTTACTCAGTGGGGTTTTTTTTTTAGCTGTGCTGGTTCCCTGGTCTGATTCACTCAGCAGCCACGCAAACATCTGTGCTGGAGCCATTCAGTAGGAGGCTCAGAGATGGGAACAAACCACTGAAGAATGGCAGGCATGAGTATGCAGTAATGAGCACGTAGCCCTCAACACCTCCCCTGCAGTCACCTCTTGCTGTCCCTGTGGCAAGTCAAGCTCCAAATTCACTGATCTCTCCTGAATTTACCTCGTATTCCCCATGGCAAGACACACCCTGAGGTCAGCATCTTCACTGCATAAACTGGGGGTTATTATTTATTTGATCCCTCCAGGAACACCTCTCTGTCCATGCAAATAAGAGGATCTTAATATCCTCCCAGTGTAATTTTACCCATCAAACCAACCCCCTCACACCCCTTGCCTGTGCAATTTGGCTCTGCAAAAAGCACAACATACAGTCAGAGCATAAGCCAGTTCTTGAGAGAGATTATTAGCTATGGGGAGTTCTGGAGAGGAGAGTGGGCTCTTTTAGAAATAAAATTAATCAGAAAATGCCTTAATGCCTTACTTCCTGGATTTCAAAGACTTGATACTTAACTCAGCTTTCTGTAATGGCAAAAGATGCCAGAAGTAGCTTAATTTCTAAATTAAGCCCATAAAATTATCTGTGCTAGAGATAAAAAGGGAGTAGGTTTAAAGGATAAAACAAAGGATAATTGACTTCTACTCAAACATTCCTACTGTGCACAGAACACCCTTGGCACTTCAGATGAACATGCCAGTACTTTGATTTTAAACTGGATAAACCATCCCTTTTTCGAGTACAGAGATGGAAGAGAAGGATTCTATTACTGGCAAAGACTTCAGTAGGAGCAAGGCTTTAAAAACACAATCCAGTTTAAACTTGGCAAGACTCTTTCAGTTGAAGATGTGGGCATTGAGAAGATGGAAAAACTAATGCCAGGCTGTAACCAGGACCTTGTTAAAGTACAGTCAATATGGGGGTGGCAACAACAATAAATTAAGGTAAAACCTGCCTGATTTCAAAGCCTGAAACTTACCCACAAGTCTGTATCTTCTTCTGAGCCCCCAAAATGAGACATGACAGCAAGCTTATAGTTAGTTAACCCGAACAATTTGCAAGGGTGTATTTTATCTGTACAGTCAGCTAAGTGTGTTGAAAAGCTTTTAAACAGCAATTACAGAAACATCCCATGAAATGCCTGAGAAGGCATTAAGCACACGGATTTCCACAGAAGTGCTGATTATTATTGTTAAAAATAGTTGCAGGTTTAACCCTCCACATAAGACCCCCTGTTGGTTAAAACAGATGTAGTCTGTTACCTCTGTTATGATCTGTATCTTAAAATGAAACCTACAGCTGCACTTGTAGGAAAGGGATGGGACAAAAGGCAGCAAGCACAAGAATCAGATAAGGCTCAGGGCATTTCATTAAAATTAGGCGGTGTTATAAGCCCAAAATGTATTTTTATTTAATTTAATTTAGGGAAAGCTTGAAGTGTGGTAGCAGAAGACAAGATTTGTTAGGGGACACGCTTACCTGTTCCGCAAGCACAGCGAGCACAGCACCAAACTGCCATAGGCTTCAGTGAACTTCTGCAGAGCTCTCAGTCCCGTCACTGGCTCTGTGAACTTTTGTCTTGCTTCTGCTGCTGAAAAGAGCTTTTCAGCAATCTGCTCTGGGAAACCAATCAACGAGTCAATGTGATCTACATTGTCAGAAATGTAACCCAGCACTAGGCTGAAGAGGGACTTGGCCGAGTAGCGGAGGTTCCCCTCCTTGGTGTATGTGAAGATGAAATGATCAGTCCTCTGCCTCCTCGCCCTATCATCCTCCCTGTTCATGCAAAGCTCCACTGAAAAAGTTCTGGAAAACAGACTAAAAGGTCGTGCTTTGGGAGTGACATTCTGTACGCCGCCTGCACCCCGATTTACCACGTGCAGCTTCCCATTTTCACGCACATATATTGGCCCAGTATCCAAATGGCTTTCTGAGTGGAGACAGTACGACATTCCCCTCGACCAGCTCTGCAAAAACAAATCACAGACAGGTGAAGAACAGCCACAGAGGAAAACATGACCCAGGGAAGCCCCCAAAGCTGGCAGCTCCCCTTAGAGCCCTGAGCATGGCCACGTAGCAAGGAGGGCAGGCTATGTGGAGCAGGGGTGTGAGCTGCCTGCCACGCACCCCCTCCGAGTGGGAACTGGACCCCGGGCTGGCTGAGAGGCTGGGATGGATCCCAGGCCGGGGATGGAGATTGGGGCAGTGGGAGAGGGGCTGGGGTTGAATGGGAAGTGCCCCCACAAACCAGGCCTGGCTCTGTTGCAGGCAGGAGCAGGAGAAGGAGGAGGCAGAGGAGGGCACATGTCTGACTGCAGCTGGGCAATGGAGCCTGCTGGAACCTCCCTCCCTGGGAGGGTGGGCATCTCCCGGTGCCCCTCACCCGGCCGGTGCCGGGGGGCTCTGGGTGGTGAGCGAGATCCTGGCGGTGGGCAGGGGAGCCCAGAGCTGCCATGGCGAGGGGCAGGGCAGGGACGGGATCCTCTCACCTCCCGGCCTGAGGGGCTGGCGATCGGCTCCTGCGGGGCGGGAGGAGAGCGGGCCCTGCCCGAGGGTGGCCGGGGGTACCGGAAGGGATGGGGAGGCGGGTGCGAAGGGATCGGGTCCAACCCGGAGAAGGGTCAGGGGCTACGCTGGAAGGGTCTGTCAAGGGATCGGGTTGCGCCCGGGGCTGAGCGCGCCGTGAGCGGGCACAGCCCCGAGGGGCGCCAAGGGAAGGGTCGCTAAGGGAAGGGGCACCAGGGGAAGGGGCACAAGGGGAGTGGCACAAGGGGAGGGGGCANGGAGCCCGCCGGGGCTGGCCGGGGCTCGGCCCTTCGCCCTCACGCTGGAGTCGCCACAGGGTGGAAGTGCTCGGGCCGCCGCCATTGCGCGCTCCTGTGTGCGTACGGAGCCTGCCCGGCGAGGTGTGAATACCTGCAGAGAGCTGCCCCGCACTTAGACAGGGCACTGCTGAAAGTACCCCAAATAAAAATGCCTCCCCCGTCCCTTTTCCCCTCTTTCCCCTCCTCCTTTTCATCCCTCTCCTTCCTCACTGTCCCCCTGTTTTTCCACCCTTCCTTTTCCACCCCTCTTCTTTTCCCCTCTATATTTTTCTGTGATAAATTTCATTCAAGGTGGTTGTAGATGGAAAGCTGCGGTTTTGGGTTTTGTCCTGTTCTCTCTACAGAAGTTCCAAAACATTTTGGACGACGACAGGCATGTTCCCACAGGAACTGATTATTGGTTTTCCCAAATGTGTGACAATCAGCAAAGTCGCCATCCAGTGTTATTTGGGTAAGACTTTGTGTCTTGCAGTAGGTAATATGTGCTATACTAAAATGTGTGTCTGTGCCTTAATAAAAGTTCACACAGTAGTGTCCTAGTCTGTATATAGCCACTTTTAAGAAACTCATAAACATTTAACATCACATAAAGATTTCATTTTGCATAAAGATTCATTTTCACAAAGCAATCATCCTGCATAGCCACAATCCCCAAAGCTTAGAAAAAAAAAAATAGTTAATGTTCTGAAAGTGTTTTGTGGCTGTAAAGTGATGGAATAAATGTCAGTATCAATAAAGAATCAGAACTTGTGTTGATATTTTGAATTGATATATATTTTAGTGCGGACCTTAAGGATTGAAAGAAGCACATCTAAAGACCCTGTGGGTTTTGAACAGTGTGTTGAAAAAGGTAAGACTGAGTTTGTGGGGTTTTGTGGGAGCAATGTTGGTCTTTTTCAGTGAATCCCTGTAACCCCTCATGTGTTTGTTGAGTAAGTGTGGCATGATGATTGTTTTATTAGACATTAATGTAACAGTCACGTTTAAGTGAATTTTGTTAACACTGCTGGTCTCTGCAGCCATTTGGAGAGTAAAATGCTGTATAAGGGCTAAAAGCACTACTTGTGCACTTTATGTTCCAAAAATTAAAAACAGGCTTACATAGTATAATAGAATGCCATTTCCTGCATTGTTTGGCTTGGGGACTGGCTTTTTTTAGTGCCTCTTGGGTGACTTTTTTTAACACTGTAATGAGTGGGATGTATATACACACACAATGGGATATTACAAAAAAGTATTCTCTTAAATCACCTGTAAAAATAAAAAAGAACAACGTCTATATGCAGTGTAAATTCATTGTCCTTAAACTCACTTGAACTCTGAGTCCAGTGAAGACTTCACTGCATTGCAAATTATTCTTCATTATTTACCTTAAAATATATTTTCTAGATTTGCAGCACAGAGAAGGACAGCTCCAAATGGAAGAATTTCCAGTGAGTATTTACAGTGTACATCAGTAGTGTTCATGAAATGGGATGTCTGGACTAAGTGGGAAGAAACCATAAAAAAAACCCAAACATGTCTTTATTTACAGTTATTGCTCAGTTGGTGTTAAAGAGAGGAATTTGTAGATTGTGGTGTGAAATTGCCCTTCCCAGCTGCTCCTCTGTAGATTATGGTATGAAATTGCACCTGCCTTGTGCTCCTAACGAGGTGCAAGGGCCCTTTCCAGAAGTGTGGCAATCTTCCCTCCTTCAGTTGCTGCCTTTAAGGCTGCAGAATTCAGGAGGTGATGGGATTTTTTTAAGTTGCAGGTCAAAGAACTTGATTTATGTGCAGTTCAAAAAACGGGCACTGAAAGATCCAGATCCTTGTGGTTTAACAAACTTCTGCAAATGTGGTTGGGTAGTTTTGTTACTACAGAGAGTGCAATAACATTTTTTTTATTCCTCCTGCAGCTTCCTGAGTTCCAAGCCACTTACTTGCGTTTCATCATCAAATCTGCCTTTGATCATTTTGTGTCAGTGCACCGGGTGATGGCAGAGGGCACAGCAGAGAACACTTGAGCCCACCTTAAATTTGAGACTCCACTTTATTTTTTTTTATAAGGAAGTTACATTTTGATAGCTGCACTGCAGAGAATGTTTATTATTAGAACCTTGTATTAAAGTGATTTTTGAAGGTGTGGATGTGGTATGTATTCCCTGCTGGTTTAATGTATGGAATAGAATAGCAGAATATAGAATCATTTAGGTTGGAAAAGACTTTTAAGATGATCAAGTCCAACCACAACAGAGTGCAGTTGTTAATTGTAGTAACAGCTTTTTCATTTTGTAACCTAAACTGTCAGCCTAGAACACCTGAACATAACTGAGTCCATTTAAGGTAGTATATTTATATCAGGCTTACATAATTAATTAAAACTCAATTCCCTATAAAATGTTTCCCTTGCACTCTAAGTTAAATAGAAAAAACGTTTGAGCTACTTAAGTGGGATGTATTACTTCCTACTGTCAAACAAGTCCTTCAAAAGTCCTTAAATTGGTAAGTTTCTGATCAGCTCAAACTCAGAGATTATTAGAATGAATATAAATGTCTGCTAATGCTTAGAAATAACCTGGGAGAGAGAGGCAGGGCACGAAGGGAAATAATCTGAAGCCAAATGAAGTGTTTTGATAGACTTTTAATAATTGTAGATCAATCCCTTGTTTCTATAAATATTTTCTAGAATCAGGTCACAGCCGCCAGTGCTTTAGGCTGGGACCATCATAACAAATACTCATGGAAACAGATATTGATAGAGATTGTCTTGCTCAGAAGCCTCCTGAAGGCACTGGAAGGGAACATTTTATAAATACAAGTGCAATGTGTATAGTCATGTGAAATCAGTTGCATTGCATGCTAGTGGACTCTTGCAAATGTCACCACCCTGAAGTTTACCCTGCAGGATATTCCTCACAAGTGTAAATGTTGGTATCCAGAGCTCAATGGACCCAGCTCCCACATCACTGCATGTGGTATAAGAGTAGTAAGTTACTACAGAACAGAAGTTGGTGTTGTAGGGATGACACCTGAAAGCTTCTAGACACACATAATGAACCTCATCCCAGATGCTCCTTGCATATACGCTGCATATACAACATTCTTCTTTTCTTCTTCTCTCTATGGCTGTTTTTAAATTCTATTTTTATTCCTTATGCTTAGGTCTGTGACAAATTATTTTGCACTTCTTTATCCAAATAGTTTTTGCTTTGAAGTCCTCTTCTATTTCAGTCTTTCCAGGATAGCACGTATTTCCTGGGGGTGGTAATTCCAAGGCCCCACTCCTCCCTGCAAAGGCAATAAAATGACAGAGTGATGCTCAATAAGACAGAGCAGAAATCCTTCAGAGCACAGCAGAACTGTGGGCAGGTGTGCCTTGGGCTCCCTTTCCACTGCAGCCATCCCTGGGAGATGGTTATGCACTGTTACACCCTGCTGTGTCACTGGGACAGAGCCAATATCTGGATCCTGGAGGTGGGAAGTGTTCCTGGATTTCACAGCTTAGATGTACCTCAGGTTACTAGTGAGCCAAAAGATAAATATTTGAGCAGGACTGAGGTGTACATCAAATATGTACATTATAAAGGCCCAGACTGGTTTTGCCACATTTTCATTTCTCTCCACATTTATGGTCCATTGTGAAATGTTTAGCTCTCAAACAGAACGAAATACTGACTGTTAAGTGTAAAGCAGTCTCAAGTTACCTTGAAATTTAAAGATCTCTGTACACTGTGCTCATTGGTGCTGATATTTTTTACCTTGTAGGTGACCTTGCCTCCTTGAAGCACGTAGAGTCGCTCTGGCAGCGCGCCGTATTTTGAACTGCTCAGGTTTTCCATAGTGTCTAAAACCACTGGACACAGAGGGTGGTTTTTCTGAAGAAATTGTGCTGCAATTTTTCTATCTTCAAGGCTTCTGTGATTTTTAATAATGATGTTGTTTTTAAAAGCCCATCCATCTAAAACAAATGAGGAAGGGATTTAGCAGTGAAGGTTTTGAATAGGTGCAAGGGTGGACATGTACTGTGTGTCATATCCCAAAACTAGGTTAAAAGAATCTTGCAGTTTATTCCTAACATCAAAACCTGCCATGAAATGAAAGCCCCCCTCAAACTATGGCCACAATAGAGCTTTCCAATAAGTGGTCTCAAGGTCTGCTCTTTTTTTTCCCTCATCAAACTGCCCTGAATTCAGAAATATTTGATGGATTTTAGCTGAAATTTTCCCACATACATCATCTACCCTAGAAAGACACCAGGTGGGGAACACGTATTGGGTAAGGTTTGTCGGTGTTGTTCATTTTGCTTGATTGTACTCATTAAGCCCATAAACCAAAATTACAGGTCTGTGAGAAGTGAAATGTGAGCCAGGCCACGCCTTTGTTTATCAGAACTATGCAAACAAACACTTGCACACAACTCTTCCCAGTAAAGTAGAAACTAGCAAAAGAGTTTGATGACGGACTTGGTCATTATCTGATTCTCAGTTGCTGAAAATGACATATTGCTAGAAAGCTATAAATGTTAGGTTTTAGAAAAACATTTAATCCTGGGATAAAACCAGTGTCAATGTGTTACTTAGAATCCAATGTAGATAAACAAGTGGGGTTTGTTTGCTTGCTATATTTTTCAAATTGGAGTCTGTATCCTGTTCTTGGAAAATTTTAAAAACTAATTATTTTTTTTTCTGTTAACACATGACATATTGTACACTTAACTTTTGTTCTATGAAATGTCTTTTCTTCCTCTTTCCAAAAGGAACTGTACTAACATTGAGAGGCAATTGTTAAAAGATACAGCTGTGTCCTTCACATGAGTAACTCAGTGTAAAGTCAGAAATGTAAGTAGAATCTTAGGAGAATTAGGGACGCAAACTGTTGCCTAGATGTGATGTTGCCACTTGATTTGAAGATTTCTGTGCTGCTTGCAGCCCCCTCCTTTGCTAGCACACTTTTTTTTCCCTAAAGGAAGTGACACATTGGAAGCTGTGGTTGGCACCACTGTGGTCTTTGTACTGTACCTACTGCATGAGCTTCCTCGATGTAGATGATAAGGAAATCTGCTATTGAGCTGAAATCTTTGATGAGCTTGTTGAACTCATCGAATTTTAGCATAAATGAAGGTCAGGTGCAGCTTCCAAAGTTCAGGATTAAAGGTCGGTTATCTGGGGAAAAAAAAAGAAAAAAGTTTTGTGATTAAGTGAAGGGAGGAAGGACAGAATTAAATACACTGAACTGAGCCTCTGGTGCAGGGATTCATGGACAACACTAAGTGACTTCATAAACTTCTCCTGGGTCAGTAAAATCAGCAGCAGAACCTCTGCATCTCTGCAAAGCAGGCATAAAGGTGTTTTTCCTAGCCTGGCTCTATCTGTGCTGCATCCAGCAAGGAATTTACCTGAGGGAACCCTGCCCAGTACAGGCAGGAGGCACCCTGCAGTCACACAGCTTCTCTTTTCCTCATCACAAGAGCCAATTTGCAAGTTACCAACATTTTTGGGATAGGGTAGTGATCCAAAATGGGCATCTCAGCCTCCCTGAGATCCTCAGTATGGAGCAACTTCAAAAATACTAAACATGGCCTTCTGCAAGGTTATCCAGGGACAGTGCTTCAGGGGTGGGCATCGAGGACAGAGTCCCAGTGCCTTTTCATGTCCAGATTTTTTTAGATGTGTCAGTTCAAGCTGAGCTGAGGGGAAATGCAGACTTTTCAGTCATGCATCACAGGCTTTCATGCTTTCAATGTATTTCTGCAATTTCCTGTCCAAACAGAACTCTGGTTATATATTATTATTAAACTAACCTTACACTGGCAAAAGTATCTGCCATTGCTTACAAATTAACACAGTATTGTGTTTATGTTGGCATCTGTTTGCAAGGCCTTGATTTAAGAGAGCTTGCAGGATTTTTAAGCAGCTCTTTTAGTCTGGTTATGCTGAATTCCATTAAATTTGTCCAAGACCTTTCTGGCATGGCTTAACCTAAAAGCAGCTGCTGCTAACATAGATCCACATCCTAAAGAATTAAATAACAGTGGTACCTTCCTGTAGATACTGTGTATCTCTTCTTCAAATTTGCAGCCCATTTTCTACATAAATATCTATATATAATTAGGGATGCAGAGTGAGAGAAGGATGTAATCCCTCCCGTGGGGATGGAGGCTGCAGCTTAATGATTAATTCCACGTTCTGCTGAGATCTCAGTGGGAGGCAGCGGACAAAGTACAAAGCAGCTACTTCTGCTTTATTCCCAGCCACTTTAGATCTAGAAAAAACCCACTGTGTGCTTTCTAGGCTTTAGGCTAGCTAAGGGAGCTGGTGTGGAATTTTCTGTGTGAACAGGGAATGACAGGAATCATTGCACATGTTTCAGTTCTGGGCTTTCTCTCCCTAAAACGAATTATTACTTTGGCTTTCAGCAAAAAGTGTTTCCAGGCAGAGCCAGCTCTTGCAAAAGCTGAATGGTATGAAGGGGTAGCATAGACAGGGTGATAAATGCAGGTTATTTTTGACAATCATGAAGCAGCTGGAGTAAATGTGCTGCATCTTCTCCAGCAGGTGAGTGCTGGTGGTCTGTACATGATGCACTCTGGTGCCAGCTGCCTGTCCCTGCTCCCTCAGCAGCATCTCCTCATTTGTGCTCTCAGCAATTACTGAAATTACTGACTCAATTACTGACCTTTCACGAAATCCAGGAGGTGACAAACTTCCCCACCGAGGGTCACCACGGGCGTGTTGGGAGCAGGGTGTCCCTCGTAGGCTTCATCCTCCAGCCTCTTCCACTTCACCTTCAGCACAAACTGCAAATACTTGAAGCTGAAAAAAGTCGGGCCCCAGTTTTCGTAGCTGAACTTTGGATTCCGGTTCATTCTGCTCTTTTCACCCATCTTTAGGATGTATCTTTTCATGGCGTTGGGGAACAGTATCATCAGTGTTTTGCCCACAACAACAGACAGAGTAACCTGCAGAAGGATCAGGATTTTCTGTAGCAGTACCCTGATGCCCGACATCGTGGTGGAGAGCTCTGGCCGCTCGAAATGGGAGCACAATGCGAGGCAGGGGCAAAGGTAGAGAGTGAGGGGGAGGGAAAACATTCACGTGTTTGATTGAGTTTCTGCCTTGCCTTGCACACTGTCCTGTCCCTGCATTCAGCCCTGGGTGAGCAAGGATCCTGTCAGCAGTGCTCCCTCCAGCTGCACCAAAGGCATCAAGTGCATCAAGGTGGGGGTGTGGTGCTCACTGCAGAGCTGTGAGGCTTATCCACAGATGTGGTCTGTGCTTTGCTAATGAGGGCAGCTGCACCAGGGTGTTCTCCCTGAATCCCAGAGTAAAGACTGAGGTGCTGATGCTTGAGGCCTTGGGGTGATGCGGATGCTGTGCAAACAGTGCCCTGTTCTTTCTGCTCTGGGGCTCTCCTGCTCTCCAGGGTTTGGCATTTTGGGGCTGAAGGATTAAAAAAAAAACCAAAAAAACCCCCAAAAACCCACACATATATATATATGTACATATGTATGTGTATATATACGTATATATATGTATGTATATATATATATACACACACACTCCAGTATATATAATATCCATATCCAGCTGGTCCCCAGCACAGGAAGGATATGGATATGTTGGAGCAAGGAGCAAGGCCTCAAGAGGACACCAAGATCAGAGATCAGAGGGATGCTGTGAGAAAGGGCTGGGAGAGTTGGGATTGTTCAGCCTGGAGAAGAGAAGGCTTTGTGGTGACCTAACTGTGGCCTTCCAGCACCCGAAGGGTGACAAGACAGATGGAGAGAGGCTATTGACAAGGGGGAATGGCTGCAAACAACAGAGGGCAGGTTTAGAGTAGGTATGAAGAAGGAATTATGTCCTTTGAGGGAGGTGAGACCCTGGCACAGGGTGCCCAGAGCAGCTGTGGCTGCTCCTGGATCCCTGGAAGTGTCCAAGGCCAGGCTGGACGGGGCTGGGACCAACCCGTTCTGGTGGGAGGTGTCCCTGCCATGGCAAGGAGCTGAAATGAGGGGAGCACTAATGTCCCCTCCAACCCAAACCGTTCTGTATTTCTCTGGTAAAACTCTCAGTTACCAAAACACGCAGTGTAAGTCTGTAACAGATGTACAAGCGCATGATCACCCACAGCCCCGGTATGTTCGCGCACGGACCCTCACAAACGACACCCGCCGCCACACCCGCCCGCTCGGGCCCTTTAAGAGGGCGGGCGGGCGCGCACGCGGAAGCGCCGCGCGGGCTCTGATTGGTCGGTGCCAGGCGCGTCGCCGGCGGGGCTGTTGCTCCCCGAGGGGCGGGGGCAGAGGGGCCCGGCGGCGCCGCTGATTGGCCGCGGCCGCGCGGCGGTCGCGGCGCCTTTAAGGGAGCGGAG
>VYZP01070243.1:9545-74788 GCA_013400635.1 Hypocryptadius cinnamomeus | reverse complement strand
AAAGAAATAACCCAAGGTAGTCTGTCATCATGTAACATTTAGTTCCAGTAGTTTGCCTTACTTTGAATCAGTCACCAGCAGAGGAAAGGGAAGGAATGTTGGGTATGTGTATAGTTGTGATAAGTGATTAGTGTTCATGCAACACTAACATCCATCAGAGTTTGAAGGAATGGAATGCAGTGTGTCTGCAGTGAGGTCATGTTTGTGTTGGATTATCCTGTGCTAATGCAGAGTGTGATTTTCACCATTTTACTCCTGCCACTATCATATCTCTTGTAGACAAGACACATTGCGGCCTTATTGCAGTGGGCTGTGGCTTGAGCACTTTTCAGATGTGGAAATGGTTTGCTTTGTGTCTCTATAGTAACCAACTGCTGGCATTTTCAGTAAGTGCTGTGCATAGGCTGAGGGTGTGTGACTGTTATTATTATCTGCTTTATAACTTATCCCAGAAGGCAATGTAGTATGTGGAAGTTAACTTATCTTGAAATAAAACAGTTCATGATCTGAAGTGCTTCACCTCTGACAGCAAAGATGCTTGTGAAGTTTAATTGACCCTGCCAAAAATAACCTTTAGTATGTATAGAGAGGCCTTTGGGTGTTATAATTTACCTTTCTTGATCCCTGAACAGGTAAAGTACAGTGGCTGCATGGCTGTAATGCTCTCCGCTCCTATCACTTCCTTGTGTGGTAGATGTACCTTTTACTTAGTGGTACAGCAGTGAGCAGGTGAATTTGTTTTATCCAAAACATTGCTTATAATTAAATATCTCATCTTCTCAGTGGTGCCTAGTTCTGCTGAACTGTTTTTACTCAAGTAATAAACATTCCTTTGCACATTTCAAATAGCAGTAAGTGTAGTGGCAGTTACATATGGTGAAGGATTACTCAATGACAGCATCTTATCTTACCTGTGTGTGAAAGCCAAGAGGTTTTATGATTGTGAAATCACCCACTGAGCAAACTTTCTTAATGATGCTCTAAAGAAATTAGTTTGAAACAAAGCTAAAGGGAAAGAAATAATCAGAAACCAAAATCATCACATCATTTTTCCAAACAGAATACTTTCAAACTTGTCGAGCTGCCACTGCTTGGCTTATGCCACTATGCCCCTTCCCTAGCACCCAGCCATGTGTGCTTAGGAGCTGTTGATTTCCTCCTCATATGTGTTTTTACTACCATCTCTTTTGGGTTGTGGTGGTAAAACATGAATGGACTTGAGAATAAAAATCAAGGAGGAATTACAATCACAGAATCATAGAATAGTTTGAGCTGGAAGGGACCTTAGCTATTATATATTTCCAACCTCCCTGCCATGAGCAGGGGCACTCCACACTAGACCAGGTTGCTCAAAGCCACATCTAGTCTGGTCTTGAACACTTTGATGGGACATCCACAACTTCTCTGGGAAAACTAATGGTGACATTGTGATAGCGAATTAGTGATGCTGTGGTATGTTGTGGTATTAGTGAAATTGCAATCAATATTACTTTGTTGGTGTCTTTGCATATTTTCCAGTGAAATTAATTATGAAGCAATTCTGTCTCTCACTCTATGTTTCTTGTCACCCTCTCTCTGTCACCATTTTACAACAGGTATTTTGCCACTAAAGCCTATTTCTTAGTAGGTAATGTATTACACAGCATGGAGTAGCATGTTACAGAACTTGGTGCATATAAGTTTTATGCTGTTTGTTCTAGGATGTGTTGTGTATGTAGAGAACTATTGTAACCTAAAAATACTTTATTATCTTAAAAGCAGACAATATAAGAAGTCTTCCTGTATATTGTGAATCTGAAGTCAGGTGGAATTCATGTTACATCACTTTGTAAATTATGTGGTTTTGAAACTGTGGTTAGCAGCTTGTTCTGATATTGGCATTCCATAAAGAAGTTAAGTGAGTTTTTGAGAACAGGGAAGTATGTTCTCTGCCATGTCAAAAGTGAAAAGTGCAGCTTCAGATACTGGAAGTTCCTGCCAGATGACACAGTTTGTATTAAATCATCCAACCCTTATGTTGATACTTTGCTGTGTTCTTCTGCCTTGTGCAGAGATGGTTAAAAAAGATTTGTCCTTGCAAGAAAAGGTAAGTAGGCTAAGCACAGTCATCCTGCTTTATTGCTGTAACATCAAGGCATTATAAAATCTGCAAACAAAGCAAATGGGAGAGGAATCTACAGCTTTCTTAATTAATTTACATAATCTTTAGCTTTTCAGCTCAATTTTTTTGTACAAAGATAGTACCTCATCATTTGTATGTATAATCTCTTACCTTTCTCATGCACATAATTTTAGAATTTTTGAAACATCAGGATTCCTTCACATCTTTAAATATTTTAATTATGAAATTCCTCTTGATTGTTTGAAATTAACCTCCTCCTAAACATCCACAAGTAATGATGGTTGTTGGCTGATTTTTATACCATTGGTGATAAAACGGCAGATGATAAGTGATCTAATAAGTATTTCAACATTCTGGCAGCAATTATTTGTTTGATTAAATGATACATGATATAGGATATTCACAGCTGCTCTGCTGTGAAGCCTGCCTGTATGGGTAAGTCTCAGTTTATATGCCCTTACTGGGTGCAAAATTCCTTATATTCAGTGAACTATTGGGTAAGAGTTGCATAACATACAACAGCTGGCCTTTTTTAGAACTCATACTCTAGATTATGCAGAGATAACATTTTGGAGTTAAAATATCAAACATTTTCCTGTTTTTTTTCCTAATCTTGCCAGAACCCACAGTATCAAACCTATGGTTCTCAAAGGCATAGAAAAGAAGTTGAGTATGAGTTTTAAAACCTGCTGCCTTGCTGACAAGGCATTAAGCATAAAGAAAGGTGGTAACGCCAATCAGCAAATCATCAGCTTCTGTCTCCTCCCAAGTTTCAGCTGACTTCCTACCAGACCTGTGAAGCAAGTTGTAAGAATTATCTTCCTCTAGGCCCTAGGCAGCAGTTTCCAAGTCAGCTTGCTCCACAGTGCTGCAGAAACTTGGTGGAAACAGCAGATTTTGTCTTGCCTGGGGATTATAGTCTGCTGCCTGAAAAGATGGTGTTGACAGTATGTTCCCTATTAAAAATGCAGTAGTACGGTATACGACTTACATAATCATCCACTCAGTAATAGAACTCTTCAAGGCACATCCTTACCAATTTCCTTTGAATATCAGCAGGGACAATAATCCTGGAGTTTATCTGAACACATCTGAGGAACAAATTCTGCTCTTAGGATATCCTTGACTGTTCAGCTTCACTTATTCATTCACATCTGTATGTCAGATAGAAGGTTGGAATCATCTAGACTAATCCCCATGCTCAAGCAGTGTCAGCTAGAACCAGTTGCCCACGACCATGGCGGTCAAATTTTTAATTCCTCCACAAGTGGAGATTCCAGAGCCTCTCTGGGCAGCCTATGCCGGTGTTGGCCACACTCACCAGTAAAGTGTTGTCTTGTGTTCACAGGGAGTTGCCTGTGTTTCCATTGTGTCCATTGCCACTTGACCTATTGCTGGGCACTCCTGGAAGATTTGTCTTGCTCATTCTTTCCTTGCATCAAGTATTTATTGAATGATAGAATAATTTGGCTTGGAAGGGACCTTTAAAGGTCATCTAGCCCAACTCCCCTTGTGATGAGTATGGATGAAGCTCTGAGCTATGCACTTCCCCAATCTATCAGGCACCCATTGATGTGTTTGAGCTTTCTCTTCTCTAGGCTGAAGAGTCTCAGTCTCTCCTCATACAACAGATGCTTCAGTCCCTTTATCACCTCTGTGCCAGGCTCATTCCATTAAGTCCGTGTCTCTCTTGTACTGGGCAGTCCAGTCCTGGTTGAGCAGTGCTTCAAACTATGGTCACACAAGTGCTGAATGGAAGGGGAAGATCACTTGCTTTGACCTATGGTCACTCCACTTCATATTACCCAGGAGGTTGTAGCTGGTAGTTTAAGGTCAATCCCTAAATGAAAGTCAGTGCCTACCAGGAAGTGCCTAAAACATGTGCAAGGCAGGTTCAACTCCTTTTCCTCCTTGTGCTCAGAGCTGCTCTGTTTCAGTGAGTGCTGTTTAGGAATGCTGCTGGATGCTGTCACACGTGGAGATTATAACACAAAGTTTGTAGTGTAAAGAATCAGCTGAAATTCTGCAGTTGCACTGGAGGATTATTTTTTGATAAGTTCTCAGCTGGCATAATGTGCAAGCATTGCTTAATGTTTCTGTTTGATTCAGTACCATCCTGAATCTTAAAATTTGCTGTTGTGACTACTACCATGCTTGCAGATCCCTAATTTAAATTACCTCTTAAGAAACTTAGTGTATCTGTTTTGTGTGGCTAATTTCTATTTTCACTCTAGCAGAAAGGGAAAGAGGAAGAGAAGAGGGAGTCATTGTTTTGTGGTGACAGGACAAAATGTGTTTCTTTAATTCTTCCTCTCCAGACCTAAGAGGAATTTTGGAAATCAGCTCCTTTTAAGAGTTATCTCCACTGATTCTCTCCTTGTAATAGTGCTTAGCATTTTGGATGTTCAGCATTCAGGCAAAGAACAGTATATATGGATCTCTTGGGATAGCATGTTCTAGCTGTAGAACATCCAGATTCGTAATTTCAAACTTTAATGGATAGAGTTGGCAGTTTTATTATCTGCTTTGTCTTGGTGATTTTATTTTCCTGTGGAAAGATTCTGATCTCACAGTTCTACAATCAATTTTGCTTTGACATCTAGTTTGTGTTTTCCCAAGAGGCATAGTTAGTTTTTGCTGATCACTCCTCATGGCTGAAAGAAAATTCAATGTACATTTTAAGATGTTTTCCTGAAAAGTAGCTTCTGTGGGATGCTTACATAAGCAGACTGCAGCGTACCCTGTTTTTTGAAGACATTTCTGGTACAGTGGACAAAACCATTACCTATCACTGTTGGTAATACTGTTGGGGTTGGGTTTTTTTGTTCTTTTATTTATTTTCTTTATTATATGCTACAGTGTCCTTTCTGGTTCCTTGGTTTTTGTACTGTTTTAGGAAGATACTGATTCTAGACATTCTGCAATACTTTTCCTCTTTCATCTGAGCATCCTCTGAAGATTTTTTAATGGAGGGACTTTGAGAACCATGGTCCTAGCTATCCCTAATGTACTAGATTATCTGGGATTTTTCTAATAATTGCTTATGTTTTAGCCCCGTATGCCATATTGTTTCTGTTAATATTTTTTTTTTCATATCCCATATTCACAGTGCAGGATTAGACCATACAGGCCTGTTTTAAAATTATTTGCGCCTTAATTTTGATGTGTGAAATCGTGCATTCTCAAAAATCACACTGTGGTATGGAATAGAACTTATATTTTATTGAATAATTTTATGTGAGCAGGTGTAAGACTTCTGGAGTAGATGTCCTGTCATTCACAGCCCCATGAAATACATGAGGAGATTCCTTTGTCTTTTGTTGGTCTAAACTAGATGTAATCTCTAGGATCACATATGTTTATTCAGCATGATAATCTGTTTAAAGAGAGGTTAGCTAATTTGTGGCCATTTCATTGTTGCTGCCTTTGGCCAAATTGGTGTCACTCTTTAAGGAATTGGACTGATGCCTATTGCTGAGTCTGGCCTTGACAGTATGTTTATGTTCACTGCTTGTTTCGTCCTGGACTCACTGCAGTGC
This sequence comes from Hypocryptadius cinnamomeus, assembly GCA_013400635.1. Taxonomy (NCBI): domain Eukaryota; kingdom Metazoa; phylum Chordata; class Aves; order Passeriformes; family Zosteropidae; genus Hypocryptadius; species Hypocryptadius cinnamomeus. Next base: position 69,127 of record VYZP01070243.1, on the reverse strand, counting down.
TCTTTCTTTCATCTTTCTGTGCTTCTAGGACTGTTGTGCTTCTATTGCTGTTTAAATTCTGGGGCTCTTCTAGCTAAATTACAGCTCTGGCTTGCCTGATTTTTCTCCCATTTCCTTTTGCTTGGGTGTCTTGTGTGTCTTAGATCCTTATCTAATCTGATTTCTGACAAAGAAAGATCAGAAGTTCAAGATTAGAGGCTCAGTTTGAATACAGGAACTGTTTCCCCACTTTAATGCTCTGTGATGTTCACCCTGGACAATGCATTCTTCACAATTAATATATTCAATTTTTCTTTAGGAGTCTGATCGGTAAAAAACTTGGATTAAAAACATGTATGACAGAAAGGAAGAAAGGCAAATGCAGAGCCCTGCTGCTGTATTGTTTGTCTTGCTTAAAGCATGAGGACACAATTTATGTACAACTCCTAAGGAACCAGGACCTTGCAAAGTGAAAGTGAAAATGATGGAAAATATATGTGTTCCATTGATATCATACCCGTGTTCAGAGGCTGCTTCCTCTCCTCTCCCCTCTTAATCTACCTTTGAATCTGTCAATCTGCCATGTCCACTTCTATTGCTTTTTATCAAGGGAGCTGAGCCTTTGACATTGGCAGATTTAGATTTTATCCCATAGATTTTGTAAAAACATGCCCACTAAGTGCAGTTTGCCTTAATGTTTGATTATTTCTTTGAAAACCTTTCCATTTAAATGGAGAGAGGCATAATTTGTCCAGCTGCTCAACCTTGCCATCAGGGACATGTTCCAGGGATAAGCAGGATTTAGCAGAGGTTAAGGGGGTACATCCGTACAAGAGCTACTTGTTAATATATTAGTGACGTATCACAGAAGGATTCACTTCAGGCAGGAGCTAAGTGTGGGCTTGGTACATCAGCTATCTCAGACAATAAGCTCCATTCTGAACTAGATTGCTTGATCTTTTGAGGCTCATCAATTTCTAGAACAGTATTTATTGCTTTTTGAAATGTTCAGGTAAATAATTAATCTGCTAAAGATTTAATGGAGGAAGTCCTGTATTCATAGCAATTTTTTTGATCTCAAGCAAAGTGCAGTGAAACTACAATGTTAGCTTTTAGTACCTTGACAGTTTCTTCAGAAATATGCTTCCTTTGGCCTAAGCTCTTACACATAACCTGTGCCAGCTACGTCTTGTGTATTAACTGCAAACACGGGATGTGATATAATGAAACCCAGAGCATATCAGAATTAAATTTGGCATTGCTGCAGGAAAGAGCCAGTTAATGTCCTTGTGTAATGCTTATGTAATAGATTAGATTCTCTGCCTGACTGTTCTAGTTGTCTGTGGTGCTATATAAAAAGCATGCCAGCTTGCTAGTACTCAATTAGCTCATTCACCAGGAGTAAACTAGTTTTCTAGCTTATAGGAGCAAAGCGCTTCCAATCCTCTAATTGGTTTATGCATATAATCTTTTCCACACACCAAGTGCAAAAGTTGACTTGCTAATAGATTGGAGAATAAAGTGAGAGGGGAAAAAATACGGAAAGATCTATAAACTCGATCTATATGGACCACTGTTTATTAATAGCCCCATTTGTTACTCCTTCAGTTCTTTCTGGTTGCTTGAGACAACAGATAAATCTTAATAGACAAGAAAAGGGATCACAGTCACCTAATGCATAAAAAATGTTTGGTATTCAAGATATACAGTTGCTGTCAAGCTCTCAAACTTAATTTGTTTTATATATATTATTTTAACTTCCTACATATTTTCTTTTTAATGTTTTTAGAGGATACAAGTAGGCTTTAGTTGTTACCTGTTATAAGTTTTTAATAGGAAGTTGTACATTTTATAAAACAAAACTGGTAAAAAGATTAGAAAGCATGTTTGGAAATACCATGTCAATGTTAGTTCAGGGTCTTTGAAAAATTATGCCTTATAACCTATTTTATGGCATAGAAGATAGGATTTTAGGGCTTTTTAACTGAAAGACATAATAATCTCACGAGAGTATATTTAGTGGACCTTCAAGGAATTTCTTCAAAACTTTAACTATGAACATTTTCAGGACAGAACCAAGTCAGTGCTGGGCTTTTGTTATTGTCTGTTCGTCCCAGGGCAGAAGCAGTGTGTCTGATGAGAGATATCATCCTGAGATGGGATACGTACCTCCCGGGCTTCAGCTGCCTCTCCAGCCTTTCTTACTTGTCTTTGTGACATCAAAATATGCAGGAATACTTCTTCTAAAGTTAACCAGGACTATGGCTCCACTTTAAATTTTGTTCTTTCAGCCTCCTGTCTGGCTTCTCATCCATGAAGAGTCTTACAATGAATAAAATGTGGGAAATTCTTGCTTCAAAGTATCAAACTTTCAATGCTAAGGGAAACTTGAACATTTTGTAAAGCTCTTGGTAACATCTACTTCATGTTCTGCTTTATCTAATGTAAGCTCTTCTTAAAACTGTGTAATTTTCTTTTAATGATGTTTTATAGATATTTTAGATGTTTATAGATATTTTTATTCCAAATGTACATCTTCTAGCTTGCTCATCTCATAGCTAATGCATGTTTAGAAATCTCTATATATGAACATAACTAATCATACACTTTTTAGTTTAAGAATCAGTCTAAGAGTAAATATTAACTGAAAGCTTAATTCTCCTACTAGAGTTTAAGCAGATCCTTGCTACATGCAGAAGAGAAAATAATTTTCCTGAAAACTTTTGAATCTTTAATAATAATTCAAATTTGAAAAATCGCATCAAGTTGCAATTGAAAAGATTTAAGTAGGAAATCAGGGCCATGGTTTCGCTTCATCTATGGATTTAGCTCCTTTTGAACTTCAAGAGAATAGCTCAGAAAATAGGTTGTATTATTTTTAAAAATGGCCTGATCAAAGAAAATATGCATGTTCCTGTTGCAGCATGACCAGGTACACTGTATTCTGCCAGAAGCTTTGCTCTATGCCAGTGAACCTCCTCTGTTCATTGGACAGTATCTTCCACACAGGCAATTTATGTAACTGATTTCCAAGACACTCAGTGTAACTCTCTGAAAGAGCTGCACCTTCTGGGCATTCTCAGGTGGATACCTGGTTCTGACTGTTACTTGCTAAGAATAAAATGTCTTATGGTTTGCTTTCTCCTCCGAGCCTCTTTGAGCCCTTATAGTCCTCAAAACATTTCTCAGAGAAGCTGGATGTGTTGATTCTTCCCAGGCACATTGGGTCTCAGTGAAAAAAGAATGACACCTTGGAGAAGAGAGGGCTCCTGGGAGACCTCATTGCAGCCTTCTGCTACTTAAAGGGGACTTACTAAAAAGAGGGAGAGTGGCTCTTTATATGAGCACAGTGACAGGGCAAGAGAGAATAGTTTTAAACTACGAGATAAGATATTTAGATTAGATGTTAGGAAAAAAATTCTTTATGATGAGGGGGGTAAGGCACTGCAGCAGGTTGCCCAGAGAAGTTGTGGATGTCACATCCCTGGAGGTGTTCAGGGCCAGGCTGGATGGGTGTCTGAACAACCTGATTTAGTGGATGGCATCCCTGCCCATGATTCTTGAAGAGTCTCCTGGTACTGACCTAGTTAAAAAAAGAAAAAAAAAATCTCTGAGAGCTTCCATTCCATCTCAAAATGCAGGATACTTTATTTCCCACAGAATGAGGTGGTGACTGAAAGTGGTGATAACCTTACCAGTGCTCCTTTGACTGTGCTTTATTGCTGTTGCTCACCCACTGTCCCTTGGCTCAGGGTGGATGTGTTGCTCAGATGGGAGCAGCCAGGCCGGTGTGTGTAAGCATAGGGTAGGGGAGCACAGCCCAGCAGAGGGAAGTGCCTGGATAGCCAGGGAGCAGGACTGTGGTGTCTGGGCATGGTGGCAGGTCTGGTCAGGCACCCAGGCTGCCCAGCAATCACCAGTAAGTCCATAGAGATGAGGCAGGGCTGAGAGCAGGCCAGAGAGGCAGCCTGCCTGTCAGGGTCTGTTCGTGGGGCTGGTGGTCAGGCACAGGCACGACCCACAGCTCGTGTGGGAGAGAAGCAGCTGTGGCTCAGCTTAAAGCTTGTGTGAGAAAGGGGAATCAGCACCAGTGGAACCACAGTGGGGACCACAGCACTATCAGGAGAGCTCTGCCCAGGGTCACCAGAACCCCTACAGAGGGATATAAATGTGTCTTTAGTAGAACATTTCTAGTGATGGATGCCTTTCTGTGCAATCTCCAAACCTCATTGCTGTCTAGCAGTTTCCAGCACTGATTCCATGCCCAGTTCCTAAGTCTGCTCAAGGTTCAGGCTGCATTCTGGATGTGACAGAGAATGTCTGTTACTGTGGCAGAATGCTAAGGAGAGAAATAAACTCTTGGTGCCTAGGAGTTCAGTTTGCTGATAGACATGGGAGAAGTGATTTGAGAGACAGATGTAGTTTTCTGTAGACTGTTAGTCCAATGCTATCTTTAGAATCTGAAGGTCAACACATTAGCAACACTGCTTGCTAGTAGTGACCCACCATTATGCAGTCATTTATATGCAATAGTATTGAAAGGTTAAATGTTCTCCTGCAGTGCAAAAGTGAAACATGACTCTTGCTTTAAGGTCACACATTGCTTTATCTGATGCTGCTGGACAATGTATTACAAACAAGATGGATCCCAAACCATCCATCTTTTGTGATGCTTGTCATAGGGAAGAGGTCAAATGGATTTTATGAGCCCATATTATGCCAAGCATTGTGAAGACCACTCAAGACTGACAGAAAGTTTCTTGGACTGCCAAATCTCTTTGGAAAGTGCCACATCCTCTTGTATTGTCATAGTTATGATCATCTGTTTATCAGAGTTTAGCAGATATTCTTTCAAGAATGGATGGTGTAGTTATAACAAGAAAATTTGTTAAAATACATTAAATTATATTAAGTATTCCATTTAAATAATTAAAAATCATCAGCAAAAAAATCAAAATAAGTGTGCAAGTTCATGATGCAGAGACTTCTGTGATGCTCTCTTGTGGCACAGGAAAGGATAAGAAGCTTTCTGCTTTTTGATTGTCATATCTCTATCATTTACAGACATTTGTTTGGGCAGAAGTCAAAATTAAGAGTCTGGGATCTCCTTTGTTTAGTGTCTGTGCCCTGAAAAAAGGGATTGGCATCCATGAAGTTTTTCAGAGACTCTGAGAATGAAAGTCCTGTATAAAGAGAAGACAGAAGTGCTAATTGTGGGAATAAGAATATTTCTTGTTAATGACAGAGGTCTGCTTGAGGTTTTTTGTTGACTTAAGCGAAATCCTACACACCACAAATAAAAAGCAATAGAAATTTAAGTAATGTTAGATCTTATGAAAAGGTGGTCTTCCTCTTAAATAGTACATATTTTAAAACTATTTTCTTTGAAGAAAGGTTTCCCAGTAGCTCTAACAAGCTGTCATCAAACTAATCAAAGAAATGCAATAAATCTTTGCTTGACGCTCAGTCATTGAAATTGCACCCCGATAAAAAGGAAGCTTAGTAATTAATTATTTACCTCTACTCTTTCACTTCCTCTATATCCTCCTGTCCCTGTCTTATGATGTACAAATGCTAGGAAATGTGGCACAGAATGACTGGATGAATGTGGGAAATGAGCAGTGGCCCAGTCTCATGTGGGTTTCAAAATCTAGTCTCCAGTTGCTATAGGGCTTGTCATTATTAGACTTGTGACAAGGAGGTAGGAAAGGTCAAGGTGAGGCTTTTCTGTGTATCCTTAAATATCATATAATTATACAGCTGTGTCCTTTTTTTCCCACATTCTTGATAGTTTGTTCTTGAGAAGAGAATGCATTTACCAGTACCAGCATGTACAGGGATTTGTGGATGAACATTTTTGAAGTTATATTTTTATCCTTAGAAGCCAGAACTATAAGAACTAGAAATTAGTATTCAAAAATACTTTTTACCAGTTCTCTGCTTTGCTGAGGAAAACAAAAGGCTGCACTTCACCCAAACTGGAGTAATTTTTACTCCTTTTGATTACAATGAATTTGAACTTCAGTGATATATATATTTTTTAAAATATTGTCACATCTTTCAGGAATTTGTGGAGGAATAGTGAAATAATGGTCACCAACACCTCTGGTTTGCTTAATATCAGAATATTTGGACCAGCAGTGTCCATTTCATTGCATTTCCACTTTTGTTTCTTTGCATATCAAAAACTTGAAGGTGAAAGATGTGATTGGCTTTCAGCCAAATCCTTTTCATCACACCTACATTTAGAGGAACTCATTACTATCAGTCATGAATTTCTGATTCTTTTCCCCCTTCTCTTTCAGTTGTTAGTGTTTTTATCCATTTCCTATCTGTTTGATATTTGTAGACCTGTAAGTCCCTGTGCAGACTTAGTGTACTGCAGCTAAAGGATCAAATCAAGTGGATTACATTTCTAATGTAAATAGTTGAATTGTTTCCAGTTTAACACATATTTATGGTTTATCTTAGTTAACAAAAAATCTGTAGAATTACCAGCAGATTATAACTATGGCAACAAGAACAGAGAAGATGGAACAATTTCTTTTCAGGGTCTAATAGACAAATGAATCTCAGGTTTTGTTTCCACTACTGATACTCTGTTCACAAGTCAGAACCATTAATGTGTGATATCAGAAACATTTGGCAGCCTCACATCAGTGAAATAAATACAATGTGAAATCATAGCATGATTAACAGTGGACGTTAGAAAAGGTTGTGATTTGGAGAAATAGTCTACAAAAGATTTGGTGAAATTTGTGAAATTGCAGAGAATGGGTCCTTGTTGTGTATGTGGTGTGAAAACAATGAAAAACAATGGAAACAAATAATTTAATCAGTGCCAGATGAAGCTGTTACAACATGAAAGTAATTATACTTTTCATAGCAATTAACAATTAAATATTTACAAATTCAAAGTTATTGTAATAATTATGACAATGTGTATACACTTTCCACTATACAATACAAAGGTCCATCTTCAAAAGTAAAAAAACCTAGTTTCTCATTTAATTGCTCTAGTGAACCTGATGAAACTTTAAGCCCTTTATTTCTTTTCAAAGTGAAAAGCTGTGTCAATGATTATTGTCATTAATAATCATGGTTTCAGTTTCCTCTTTTAGAGAAACTTTTCTCCACTGAAATGTCCTGTACAATCTGGGTCTCTCTCTCATTGCATGCCTTCCATCTCTACATAGGTTCTCTTGGAAGTCTGTGGATGAGTTCTCCACCAGCAGTTCCAGGTTCAGTGAGTTGGCATGGAGGAGGAAGAACTTACAGCTCTGTCTGCTGATCATGAGCACTTGAAATCCTCTGGTGCTTCATCACAGTCTTGGTCTCACTCTCAAACAAAATACTTCTTCCATTCACTTTTCTGTAACTTTCCTTTCCTGTTTTTCTTTCCTTTCCTTACCACTGAGAAAACACAAGTCTCCTTCTGGTGTGTGACAGCTCTTCTGTAGCCACTGCCCATGGCATTCTGTGTTTCCCAACTTATTGTGGTTATTTAGCAAAGTCATAAGAATCAGGCCGGAGTCCAAGTCAACCTGAATGCATCCTCCCACTGGAGGAGAGAAAGCTCAGTGCCTCAAGCTGAGAGACTCCTCTGTCTCTGATTGCTCTCTGTGCAATCAGCCCTTGCCAGCTCAACAGCAAGAGCACAAGCCTGAGCTCTACCTGGGGCTCAGGGAAAAGGAGGACAATTGAAGGGTTTTCATTCATAGCTGGTGCTGTGGTGGAATTGCTCCTTCTCCCTTCTCTCCTTCCCAGCCAGGTAACATTACCACTAGGGCTGAGCAAAACAATTTTATTTCAGGCAGCAGAGAAGGGCTGAACACCTCTACAAGCAGGAAGCATTTGATTCATCTACTGAGCAGCACCAAGGGTCAACAATATGATTATTGTAGTGAGTCATCCTCACTCAGCTGAAGATGATCATGGAAAGAAACTCTGTGGGAAACGAACCCTTTTGAAGGGAATAAATCATCTCTTTTTAGCAACTGATCTTTTGTTCAGATTGTTCATGGTGTTGGAGGATAAGCTGGCCATCAGTAAGCACCAAGCAGTGGGACAGAAGGACAGTGTAACTCCAACATCTTGTTGGAGTAGAGATGGAGGAGGCAAGAAGAGGCCTGCAGACAGATTTAGAGGCTGAAGCTCATTTAACATCCCTACAGAACTGGTAGCTGAGAAGAAGGTGGGGGAAGCTGATCCGCCACAGGAAATCCCACTGTTGCCAGCAGTAGCTTTCCTTATGCCACAAATCTCTAGGCTTTTTGCAGCCCCTGATGACAGAATTTGTGGGGAGAAAGTGCAATCCCAGCATGGCCTCCTGGTGAACAGGACATACACAGCAGTCAGGTGGATGGGTGAGTATTTCTTCACTTGTCTCCAAACACAGTGTCCAAAGGATAGCCAAACAAGGTGAGCCTCTCTTTCTTCTCAGGCTGTTCCTCCAAGTGATGAGTGCCATAAGGCCCAGGAGCATTCTGTCCACATTTCTATCCTTGCTACACATGCTGTGTCTCACTGCATTCACCTAGGTCTCAAATGCCTGCCCTGTCTTGTAACAATCTAGTATCTAGTCTTTATGTTCTCCTGTGTCCCACCATGTTTCACCACTGGAATTGAGGAGACCTTACCCATGTTTAAAGTCAAAAGCCTGGATCTAGAGAATAGTAGAGGGCTGTGGCTTTTATACTTGTGAGTGAGCTCCATTTCTGTTCCGAGGGCTCCTTTCTGGAGTATCTGTAGCCTCTTTTGGCTGGGATGGTTTGGTTAAGAATTAGGGGAGTGAGTCAAGAGTGTTTGAGAGGAGGATCAATAGCTGAGATAGAATAGGAATAAATGTACCCAAGTGTGGGTGAGGAAACTTGGTGTTTGGGCTTTCTTAGTTTTGCCAGGCTTATTAGTAGAGGTCTTGGCTGTGACTTCAGCATACATTCAAATAAATAAGTACAATTAAATTTTTTATATAATCACACAATTTTTTTTTTGTGTGTTGCAATTAATCTGAAATGCATGTACAAGGAAATAGCTTTAATCATATTTAAAAAATTAATCAGTTTTAGATTCAGAAGTTCAGGTGTTTATAAGAAGGGCCAAGACAGGTTCGCAGTGCAAAATAAGTTTCTGGTAAAGTAGTTTAGTTTGATAGTGATCAAAGGATTATGAATGTGTAGAAATGTGTACAGATGACACACATTTCCTGTTTCAAAATTAGTCTAAGTTAAAAGTAAATATATATGTATATAGGTACTTAGTGGAATTTGAACAACCAAATGCTTAATTTGTGAGTTTTATGTATCTGTAGCAAAAGGAGATAGGCTATGTATTTAATTAGTAGCTTTAAATTAAGAAATAATAGCTAATGAATCTGCTGAATCTCCTGACAAATCTATATGTGGCTGGCTCCAGCTTCCCTCTCAGTTGGAGCTTGCTCTCCCACCACATCTCTTGTGGAGAAATCCTGGCTTCTGTATTTTGTTTGCAGAATAAGAAGTGACCTAAAAGCTTTTTTGTGGATCTGTGTCCCTTGTCTCAGAAGATGTTGCCATGTAGTTGAAAAGGTGTTCTTTTCAGTGGTACCCAAAGTACTGGCACTTTATGGTTGTGCCTGACTGTTTCAAGCTTAGTTTTCTCAGTCAAAGAAAAAAATTATGAAAACTTTCAGTTAATCCACCTGCACACTCATGCATGTTATGCATTTCCCGTTGGACCCGAAAACAAAACCAAACAAAAGCAAATGGAAGGAGGGAGATTTGAGTGAGCCTTGCTGTGCGTTGAAGATGCTGATCAGTGATAAGCAGGAGGAGCGCGCCTGCTGCCGTCGCTGGATCGCTGCTGCCACCCGCTGGCGCGGGGCTGGGGCTTCCTGCGGTCCTGCTCCGGGCTGGAGGCAAAGCCCGGAGATCCAGGTTGAGATCCAAGTGATGTTTTCTGGAATTGTGCAGGAAATAGGTATAATTTGTCAGAAAAACACTGAGACTCTTTAACATCGACGGTCTTGTCTGACAGCTGCCACATTAATACAGATCTAATAAGTTTTTTGATTCCTATTTTCTGTTTAGTTTTATAATGATTTTGTTCCTTTTGTTGTTCTCATGGCTCTAATTGTGAGGATAGTATATATTGGGGCTGGTGATATTTCGTTTGCAAAAAGCTCCGTACTGGAAACTGTCCCTTTTAGTGATGTCTAAATATATAATCACACTTGTCTGTATAACAAGACTCCCAGTGAATACCTGTTTAGACAGTAACAAGAAATCCACCCCAGCGCAAAACAATACCAGTGAGACCTTAGAGGGTTATCTCAGCTGTAACAGAGACCTCTCCCCTTCAATTTACCCAGATGGCTCAATCTCTCTGAACTTCAGAGCAAGCACATAAGGTGAAAGGATGTTTTGAAGGTGAACATGCTTTGAACCTTTCTGGTGAAAGTATTGCAAAATCACTATCGAGCATTCTCTCAGGATCTCCCATTATTTGTAGGTTGAGTTTGATTTTGCTGGGCACTGGCCTTGTTGCAATTCTGAAGGTCATCTCTTAGAGCACTCATATAGTCCATTTAGGTGTAGGCTCTAATTCATAAAACTATGCTGTGAGAAAAAATGCCTGTATTATAGGCCAGTGTGCAAAAGCAAGAAAATAAAAGGCTTGTGCATGAAACAGTATCAGCTGTTATCATATTTTGAAGCAAAATTCAGGTCCATGCAGGTTATCTCTGTCAGAAAAAGCATGAAATAATGTGTGTTAAGGGTGGTTCCCCAATTTATTGACAAATAATTAAAAATACTCTGAAGAACCAAAATGCAATTATTTCTTTAATCACAAGAAGATAAATTCATTTCGTAGGATTTCAAGAATTCCAGTCAAAACTTAAAATAAATAAAAGTAGTTTCATATGGTAATCCTGTGAGATCACTGTGTTACAGGATGATTGGTGGGAAATCAAACTTTCAAAACTTGCACTTGTGTACAATTGCCCACCCTCTCAAATTGTGTTTTTGAAGCCAGGTTATATAACATAGCCAGTGTATATAACAAAGATGCAGATAGGAATGAGCAGCTGGGGGCAGCAGAAACAAAGCAGGATTTCTCTTAGCTTGAAATTAGTGTCTTAATGCTTTTATAGCTGCATTTTTGTGTTACCTTTCTAGAATTTTGTTCATGTTTTTCTACCTCCCTCTTATTGAAACATTATCCAGAAAGACCCCATTATTTTAATGATGTTTAACACAACCTACCTGTATTTTTCTATACAAGACTCACTTCTGTCTGTTGATGTTAGAGTTGCCATTGCCCTTTGTGAACAATGCCCTATTTTCCAGCAGCAACTGCAGCTTTCTAGTAGCTACTGTTCACTCTTGATATTCCAGAACAGAGCATTGCTGATTTCAACCATACCCATAAAATCAAACTCTTCATATCAGAGGAGGAAAACTCAGGTTTTGAATAGATAGCATGATGACAGGTGAGTGAAGGTTAATATCTCTGGAAGAAACCCCATGGCCTTCCAAGTTGTGGAGTATGTTGTTAATGGTGATTTCCATGAGACAGGACTGTTTTCATCTATGTAGAACATGCAATGAACATGCACTGAATGCATCTCGTCCCTCTTGGGGATGGAAATTTCAAGTTGTGCTGAAAATGTCTGCAGTCAGGTAAGGGTTGTCTCAGGGCTGCTAGTGACCTTTCTGTAAGATATTAACAGGATTATGTACTGCATATACAGAGCATGCTCATGTGGGTATATTGGGTTTGGGTGGCAAGGTTTTGGTAGTGGGGGACCTACAGGTCTTATGTGAGAAGCTGCCAGAAGCTTCCCACGTGTCTGACAGAGGCAATGACTGCAGGCTCCAGGCTGGACCCACTGCTGGCCAAAGCAGAGTATATCAGCGACAGTGGTAGTGCCTCTGGAATGACACTTTTAAGAAATGGTGGAAAACACCTGTGTAATGGCACCCAGAGAAAAAAGGAGTCAGAATATGGGAAGAAACAGCCCTGCAGGCACCAGGGTCTCTGCCCCAGGCACTGGAGCAGAGATTCCTCTGCAGCCTGTGGGAAGGATACAGTGTTGGAGAACACAGAGCACTGTCTGCAGTGGGAGGGATCCCGCACTGGAGCAGGGGAAGAATGTGGTGAATCCTGCCCCTGACGGGGAAGGAGTGGCAGAGACAATGTGTGATGAGCTGGCCACAGCCCCCATTCCCCACCTCCGTGTGCCCTGGGAGGTGGAGGTAGAGAATTCAGGAGTCAAATTGAGCCAATGAAGAAGAGAGGAGTGGGGGAGAAAATATTTTAAGGCTTGGTTTCCCCTCTCATTACCTTGCTCTGATTTGATTGGTTATAAATTAAACTGATTTTCCCAAGTTCAGTCTATTTTGCCTGTCACAATTATTGCTGATTGATCTCTCCCTGCCCTTATCTTGACACACAAGCTTGTTGTCATAGCAGAGACACAGCAGCTTTGGTGGGCACCTGACAACCAGACAGGGGCCACCCACCACAGCTAAGGGTGTTCTAAACATGTTTAACAGTACTCTTCTGCTGGGAGCAGGTTTATTGAAATGGCATAAGGAGGAAGGAAATGGGATGAGGATAATGGGATAATGGGATGAGGAAAATGAGATGAGGATGAAATGGGATAAGGAGGAAGGAGCCAGTCCTAGTGATATTTTGTCCATAGGACATTTAGGTTGAAGTCCTCAGGAAAAATTACCTCTGTTCTTCACCTAAGCTTTGTTTTGTTGAGAAATACACTCAGTGCTGGTAGCTCCATGAGCAGCTGCAGGGCCAGCTCTGAATTCAGCTCTAAGTGGTGAGAGCCCCAGACAAGAGGCCATGAACTGGAACAACCTTTGCACAGCAAAGGGCACGGGGACCTGTGGTGCCAGCCAGGGGACTGAACACTCAGGGACATGGCAGGAGCTGAGGACTCAGTTGGAAGACCCCAGACTTCCCTGCACTTGGACTGTGAGGGTACAAAAGCCCAGGGGTTCCTTTGCTCGGGGTCCCTTCCCAGAGGCAGCAGCTCCAGCTGTTATTGTTGTTGTACCATGATTAAATTACTGCAAGGATCCAGAGGTCTGAGATTCTGCTATGGAAACCTGGTCTGACTCTGCGAGTGTGGGGTGTGTATCTGTGAAGTGGCCTCTGTCCAAGTGAGACTGCCAGAGTGGTTCATGGATGGTCAGACAGTCCTTAACAGTTTTAGGGGAACTAGGCATTTTGTTCCAAGTGAGAGCATAAGCAGAACTCAGATGCATGCAATATGAATCTTGGGAATCTTGAGAATCTTGGGAAGAGCTGAGAAGAGCAGAATGAATCTTGGGAAGAGCTGAGAGCTTGCATCATTTGATAACATAAATTAAGTCTGTGTACACCTCTGCCTTTGATTATCCATTATGCATGCATTTCACCTGTAAGAAATATCTCTAGTCTTTTCTTTATCTGTGACTGCAAGGACTGATTAATAAAGAGCATTTGATAAAGTAACAAATACTTTTATGAAGACAAGGATATTCAGAGCAAAAAGTGTCTAGGGAATATTCAGAAAGATCAAAAGCTTGTTTTCTTCATTATGCTGCTAGGGAGTGAAATGAAAAGAATACATTTTGCATTAAAGGATCACATTGTTTCATTGCAGCACAAATAAACACCAATCTAGTTTATAGCAAAGTTACTGAACTGCTGGCCTGTGAACTGTATGAACTGAAGGATGAAATTTTCTCAAGTCTGTAAAATTTTTATACACTTATGCTGAGCATCTAGTTCCTCAAACTACTGCTGAGCCTGTCCATCTCCAGGAAATGATAAATTTGATTTCTGGGAGGCCCAAAACCCATTGATAGTACAAATAATGCTGTGCGTTGACAACATCCAATAACATATATATAGCATGTACCTATAATAGAATAAGATAAAAATAATAATTATAAGTATGAAAAAACGGTTTTAACATAGCATTTTTAATTGTATTTTGAAGGAAATGTTGAGAGCACTTGCATTTACTCTGAATTGAAATGAGGTCAGATTTTGAAATGCCTTTGTTTCCTGTGAAATGGAAATTTGAAGTGCTGATCAGTTCTATTTCTAGAGGAACTTCGTAAATGATTAGATGTCAGACTAATTGCTAGTTCTTGTTTTCAAAAATCCAGAGAAGGAAGCTGTCACTTTGAGTTCCCAAAATTATTTTCTGTATGTGTGTTGCAGTTTGTACAGCTTTGTAGTCAATCTAATCATCACTCAATCATCTGTATGCATTTGGAAATTTCTCTTTGTTAATTACCTTTTCTTCCCAGTTGTCAATAACAGATATATCAAACATTGCTTTCATCATTGCTCATCCATCTACCATCCATACAGGAGAAACTATGGGAAAACATGTTCTTTAAGAGCTCAGAATCCTGTATTAGGCTGTAGTTATTTTGCATGTCCATGTACTGTACAAGAGTAAACATGATTAACTCATGAGTAAACATGATTATCTCCATGAACTTAGGGGTCTTTTCCATCCTGTATGATTCTATGATTGTATGAGTAACTGAAGATTAGGCTGCTAAAATCTTTTGTTCTGACCTATTTACCTGATTAGCCTGCACACAATTTTCAAGGTTGGCCTTTCATCTTCAGCTTAGATAATTACATTGACAAAGATTGTTAAAGCTGCTACTGTGCGGTTTCCTTATTATAGACAATGTCAGAAGGAGTTAGCAGATTCATGTTTACATGCATTCAAATTCTGATTAAATTAAATGTAAATCTCAAAACTTGCAACTAGTATTTCAAGTTATAATTTATCTTTGCCTATATTATGAGAAAATAACATACCTCAGTCTAGTGAAATACAGGCACGTCTTGTGGGCATTTTTACATCATTCCATCAGCATGTCTCCACTGATCTTTTTATTGCTGTTACACTGAAAGAGCAACAAGAGCCCCCAAAGAGACTCTGAGTGAAATATAGCCAATGGGATTTTACTTTGAAAATACTTGCACAGTATTTAATGAAAAAATGCCAGTGTACTGAGGATTCATTAACTGTTGTATGTTGCCAACAGAGGAATCATAGCTTTTCCTTTCCTCCAGGCCACAAAGGCCAACCCTATGTCTTCATCTGACAAAACAATTATGTGTTCAGGCTGTGAAATAACCTATGGTAAAGTGTTTTATTCAACAAAGACATCCTAGTGAAAAATCTACTAGTTTTTTGACCTGCAGTTCCATACTATATCTTTGTCCTCTGAAATCTTTTAAAGAATCGTAAAGAACATGCCACTTAACAATTTGGAAGTGCATCAAATGCATCTATTTTTCATACAGAGTAAACTCTTGCCAGGAAAATTTAATAAAGTAATTTGCTGAAGTAGAAGACTGTTGATAATGCACTCAGCATATCTAGCCAGCATACAACACTGACAGCTAGTTCTTCTTCTAGATAAACGGACGACTTTAGATATAAATGTCTAAGTAAAACCCAACACCTAGAATATCATCACTTGGCAGTAAATAATAAGTGGATTCCCATGGTGTCTTACATGGCATCTTAAAATATTTTCTCTTTGCATTCTCATCATTCCAGATTTTCACCTGAAATGTCAAAACAGTGTTATAGAAGTTTCCCAGCAAATAGAATTCTGTAGCAAATGCCATATCATCCGATAATATTAATTCATAAGAATCAAAGGCTTTTTCTGAAAAAGGATGGTTTTGCTGAGTTGTTTTCTTGACTTATTTATTTTTCAGTTTCTTTACAATATTGCTTTTTGCACAATGTTTTTGTTTTAATTATAATTAGAAATAGTGGAGACTCAGAAGATCTGATAAAATTTTCATTTTAAAATTTTGACTGAGCTAATCCAATTGCCTATCTGGGACACTTGGAAAAAGAGGAAAAGAGGGAGGGATTTCTAATTTTTTTCCCCTTTCAGATTTTTCATCCCGTCATAGTTCAAAATTTCATTTTTGCATCAAAAATACCTCCAGGACTGGCTTAAGGTTTCCAAATGGTCTGACATCTCTATCTATGGAGCTTTTGGGCCACCAAAACTCTTAAAGGAAATCACTGTGTTTTTTCTGTTGTGCTCATTATTCTTGCACCTGTATAGGGGTGAGCTGATTGAGGAATGGCATATGTGAATGTTTTGCATGAAACCTTCTGCTGGTCCAATGGAATCATAGCAGCTGGCACATGTAAGAGCCATGAACAATGAAGAAGCATGAGTTTAGATCTACTGGACTTTCACAACTGATGTAAGGTCCAGATCTTCAGATGATATTAAAGAACAGGTATGATGACTTACTTGAAGCTGTATCAGCACTGTATTGGCACCTTATATAGATCTCAGAGGATAATGGTATTTTAAAATCCCTGATAAACAGCTTTTTTTCTGCCCTGAAGTCATTTTAGTAAGGAAGCTGGATCAAAACTGAGATCAGGATTTCAAATAATACTGGAGTATGTCATTATACTTACCTGGGTGAAATTGGAAATCAAGATCAAGAAATTATATAACTATACATGCATTGTGATTGCAAAATACAAATATGGAAACAGACAAGAGTATTAGAGTTTTCATGTATTTGTTTTTCTACCATATGGCTGTGGTAGACACCTATGCCACAATAAGCACAAATGTTGATTTAATATTTTCCCTCTTGTGCAGGGATGTATAAAGCACAGACTAGAAGTCAAGTGTTTTAAATGAGACTTCGCTGATGTAATAGCAAACGAATGTGCTGTGTGTCCAGATTTCACTAACATGCAATAATCTGTGTATTCGTAATGAGTATTTTAATAGAGTATTTTCATTTCATGAATATTTTCCTTTTCATTTTCATTTTGTTTTGAAAATCTGTGGCAATCCATCTGTTTTCTTAATAATTTGGCTCTGGTCTTTCAGGTAATTTGATTCATTTTTATGACCTCTCATTTTTTTGGGTTTGGTTTTTTTTTTTTTTTTGGTAGTTGGTGCTCTCTCAAATGCGTTTTGATATTATTACTGGAAATTCTATCCATTGAGGTACATCTAAGTTTTATTGTGTAAATTATCTGTATAATCATGAGATGCTTTAGATTGTAATTTTTTACATGCTAGGACAGCTGGCCACCAAATAGGAATGTTTTCTAAGGCAGGAAGATGTGAAAGGTACCCAGTCAAGCAAAAGGAAGAGAAATGGCCTTTGAGAAAAATCCCTGAGAGAAGCTGCTAAGCCTCTGCTTTGGTAGTCTTTGTTCTCTTCTGTTTCATTGGACTCTAGGTACAGTGGACTTACAGGTATATGCATAGTGAAATTGTGTCAGATTAATTGTTGCAAAAGCCTTCTCTTAGCCTTTTACAATTTATAGTTGTAATCTTCTCCTGTTTTATGTTGGATGGCAGTTTGGTGAAATGCCTAGTACTTGGGAAGGCTAGTGGCTTAGGCACTAACTTGGTTATATCCAGACTGTTAAAGCCTTTCTTTCCAGTGATGAAATAACCTTGATAGATTTAAATAACCTTGAAAAGAGTTTGCCAAATTGGCAACTGTAATTGTTCATCAAGTAGTTGGATTGCTATGGAAGCACACTCTGCAAGCTTTCAGAGGAGGCTGATTTCATTGACATATTTTCTCACTCCTTTGATTGCTGGGATATTGTGAGCACAATGAGGTGAGTACTTGTTTGAGCAGCTGCTGCCAATAATGTGCCTGCCTGAAGGCTGTGCTAGCTGCTGGAAATTCTGTAATCATATTACCACAGTATGTGCTTCTCTTCGGAGGCGAGGAAGCTGTAAAGCCTTTAACGTTGGACCAGCTAGTATTCTATTTGCTCTTGCAAATAGACTTTGGCCAGTCTGAATTTGTTGTTTAAAAAGCAAAACCTGGCATGATATTTTCACCACATCCTTTCAGATCTGAAATAGGCTCAGAAATGGGTCTCAGTGGTGTAGTTGTTTTCTGTACAACAGAAATTCAGAGTTGCCTGTTACATCGCTCACACTGTGAGTGACTAATCCATTATAAGGTGTTTAAATCTGGCTCTTGCCAGATCTCTCTTCACTCTTCTGAAACTATAATACATTAACTGACCAAGACCTTTTGCCTAACACTGTTCCTGGGAGACAAACTATGCAAAGTCCTCTGGAGCAGGGTTTTAATCCTTTCCAGCCTAAGGAGAACTGGTCTCGTTTACGCTCTTTCAGAGTTCTTGTTCAGTCCTCTGAAGAACAGTGTAGAAGTAAATTAAAGTAACTTCTCAGCTACAGCTGCTTTCCTCTCTAAGGACTGGAAAACCTCGAAAGAAAAAGAATTTCCAGTCTGATAACAGTTATTTTGTATCTGTCTGCAGATTTTTCATCATCAAATTCATTTTCCTAATGGCAGTTACATAAAACTTAATTGACTTGTTCAGTGGAAAAAGCAAGCCATGTGGAAAAACCACACAGTGGATTCATATTCTCCCTTTTCTTACAGAAGTAGCATCAGTTTGTGTGACAGCAACCAGTTAGTCCAGGTACAATGTTATGCTAAAATGCTGCTTTTAAAGTCGCTGGGTGTCTGCTCTGCTGTGCTGTGCACTCATACCCTGCCAGGAATGCTAGAAAGCAAAGGCCTGTGAGGTTGACTGCAAACTGTGCTGCACTTAGAGTAAGAAAAAGAATTGCTGTTTCAGATTTCTTATTTGCATGGTCCTGTTGTTTCACAAGCTTGTGAGAGGAGAGGAAGTGGCTGAACTCACATTCAGTGCAAATTAATTTGTAATTTTGCCAGTAGGCTCCAACTGAAACTGAGCTGTGCTGTTGTGAGGCTTGTATTAGCTCACCTCTGCCTTCACATGGTCTCAGCATTCAGATAAGGAAATCTAACAGGGATAGAAGGAAGTAGGCTTAGTCAGGTGAAGTTACTATGACTTTTCTTAATTTGTGGATCAAGATTCTCCCATTGAATTAAACTCTTCTTTCAGGACAGTACCTATGGCTGTTCTCTTGGTTTTTTTCTCTCAGCCATATATTCCTTAGGTAATTTAGACTAAGCAAAGTCAGGGGATGAAGTTTCTTTGGGATGAAGTATCTTTGGGAAAAGTGTCATTACTTTTCAGAGGCCTGATTATGCAAAACAGAAAAGAAGATTTTCCCACTTGGCAAATGCCAATTAGCTTTTTCAGCGGCTTAGTGTAGGAGTTCAGCATGATTTCCATATTTTGAAAATAACAATTGCTGAGAGGTTAGAACAACATGGATTGCAAAAAAACAGGTATATTCTAAAAATCAGTTTTGAGTTCACAGTTTTGAATTAGCAGGGCATATAAGAAATGGTGTTATATGAATGTTTCATTGAAGAAACTGGAATCGCAAAATCAAGCTTCTTCTGTTTCACTTGTAAAACTTCCTCATTTTTCAGGGTTTTTTTGTGATTTAAGTGTTTTTCTTCAGGAGCTCTCAAATGGAATTAAACTAACCACCAGTGCAATGTATTTCACTTAATTTTGTGTCCATTGCATCTCAAGTGAAATCCACCTAGCAATTATTACCATTCACTTGCAAAAACTGCTACATTTGTAATTTATGTTTCCCAAAATGTAGCCAGTGAGAGAAAGTGTGAAATGCTACTGTGCTGAATTGAAACATGAAATGAACTCAGAATTTTTGGCTTGGATTGAATTTAAATATAGCTCAGCATTGATTGAAAATCTCAGTGTCCTAGATACGCACTTTTAGGTTTCAATTTATACTAGGCATGAGCAAGTGTTGTTAGCTGCATGAATAATGCATTATTTTCTTCAGCTCAGCTCATTCCCTTCACATATTTATTCATATATGCTGTTTAAATGAACCTAAATGCTTGTATTGGTAGGTGTTCACTGGTGTTCCTGCAAGCTGCAGGATAGACCAGTTTCTTCAGGCTTGAAACAGCTACAGAACTACTTACCCAGAGACCACCTTTTCAAACAATCACTTGTACTTAGTTGTCATCTGCATTCAGTGACAGAAGCCCCCCTTCATACTTCTATGTCATTATCTTGAATAAAATTCTTCTAAATTTATATGTATTTTTGTAATATATTTCTGGTGTCAGAATACTAATTTGTGGAAATGGGAATTAGCTTTTGTAACAGAACCTGAATGCACCCAGGGTTTGGGGCCTGAGGATGTATTTTTCCCTTAGACACAGGGCACCATACCACCTTTTCAGAGCTCAAGGAGTCTGTGAACAAGGGATTGCATAAACAGAAGGAGGAAGTAGGGCTGAATTTGTCTGGTTTCATTGCTACAGGAGCTGCACAGTTCTGTTCATGTCAGTTCACAAAAATGAATTTTGTCAGAAAAGAACGACTAATATTAGCTAATTTTAGATGAATTGAAACCAATTTTGTCACTTCATTGGCAATTTGTGTTTTATCATTCTACAGTTTAAATGTCACAAACTTAGTTTTTATATTATGTCAGTTATTCAGACTCGTATGGTTCCATAGTTCATTACTACCTCTGTGCAGATAATGAGTATATTTCCTTTTTATAGTAAGGTTTAGTAACAATTGTTAAGGTAGCACATTAAATTTAATTAATTCATAATAATTGTATTTATTTATTATTTATTAATAATTTAATGTATTATTTATTGTTCTCAAAGCACAATAAATAGTAAATAATAAATTTAATCTGAAAAGGAAGCTTTTAATGATGTTAGTGATAGGTATATGCCACACAGCCATCAGTTTCTGTATGGATTTTTCCTCAGTTTCTTACCATGGGTAATATATTTTCTTCATCCCAGTGTTTGTGGTGTTTGTTATACATTAGGTACTGAGAAATGCAAATAACATGCATGCAGTTACAATATAATCAGCAGCAGAAATGGAGCTTAATTTGTGCTTCTCGTGTCCATATTATTGCTTGGATGCTACAGTACTGCCCATCTTTTTTATTCTACGGTTGTGTCTTTGGAAATGGTCTCTAAATGAGGACTTACTATCTATTTGAGTTATTCAGATGAAAAAGATGAAAAGAATCTGCTTGTTATTAAATCTCATCCTAAATTCCCTCTTTCTGTAGCTGGTAGTCCACTAAGACTGTTTAAAAAAGAAAAAAAAAAAAAAACCAAACAAAAAAAGAGATAAATAATTAAGTGAAGAATTTAATTTTCTGTATTATGGAAAATATAAATGTATGTGTTACAGAAACATGGCAAAATTTTGCTATTGTGAAGTGAGATAAACCTAGAAAGTTTTGAAATTTAACTCAGAATGCAAATGTGAATAGTTCCTTTAATTTCTGAAGCAGTATTTCTTTGAAGTGACACAAGTCACTTATGCTGGTATGTGACAATTTTTCCCAAGAAGAATTCCTGGTTGTTTTATATTAGCATTCCATCCTCCTGAGACCCATGTAAAATTCTTAAATCAAATCTAGAAACAAGCAGCTATTCCATATTTATGAAATAGCAAGACTCCATGAAATAGTAAGGCAGTGAGAGCTTGGAGGTGTGAGCTGTTGGCAACTGTTACTGTCTATCAGTTTAATAAGACTTTTTCAGAAATGAGCAGTGTTTTCCAGTGCAGAGTATAGAGTTTCTGTCACCCCAGTACAAATAGAAGTACCAGTCATTTTCAGAGAAAATTGTATTTCACATGAAAAATGAAATAGCAAAATGGTCATTAAGGCTCATGTAAAATCCAGTGAAAGGATCCAAGGAATGATAGATCCACAAGCTGGAATCCCATTAAAATTTTCATATTTTTCATGTCTTAGCTCTCTTGTATCAGTCAGCTTAGACCTTAAAACACATTTCTGCTGCTTGTCCTATTTCTTTCCGGAGATGATCCAAAAGGGCCAGTGTGTTGGGTTTGCATGGTCAGGTTTTGGTGGCAGGGTAGGGCTACAGGGGTGGCTTTTGTGAGAAGCTGCTGGAAGCCTCCCCATGTGTGGCAGAGCCAATGCCACTGGGCTCCAGGATGGATCCACCACTGAGCCAAGGCTGAGCCCACCAGTGATGGCAGTAATGCCCCTGGGATAACATATTTAAGAAGGGAAAAAAATTATTGCAGAGAAGTAATTGTGGCCAGAGAAGAGAGGAGTGAGAATATGTGAGATAAGTCCTGCAGACACCGAGATGAGTGAAGAAGGAGGAGAAGGCTCTGCTCCAGGTGCCAGAGCTGTGATCCCCTGCAGGCTATGGTGAAGGCCATGGTGAAGCAGCTGTGCCCCTGCAGCTCATGAAGGGCCACAGGGGTGCAGAGAGTCACCCACAGCCTGTGGAGGAGCCCCACACCTTCTTGAAGTGTTATACCCTGTGAAAAGGGACCCATGCTGGATTGTTTGTGAAGTCCAGGGGAGGGACTCACACTGGAGAAGTTCATGGAGGACTGCTCCCCAAGGAAGGACCCCACACTGGAGCAGGGGGAGGACTCCTCTCTCTGAGGAGGAAGCAGTGGCAGAAACATGTGATGAACTGACCATAATCCCATTCCCCATCTCCCTGTGCAGCTGAGAGGGAGGAGGTAGAGAATTGGGAGTAAAGTTAAGCCCAAGAAGGAGTGGGAGGTCAGGTGAAGGGTTTTTTTTCAGCTTGTGTTTTACCTTTCATTGTGCATCTCTGATTTTGATGGGTAATAAATTCAAGTAATTTCCCCAAGTGGAGGGTTTCTGATCCATAGTGATAACTGATGAGTGATCTCTCCCTGTCCTTATGTCAAGGCACAAGCCTTTGATTATATTTTCTCTCCTCTGTCCAGCTGAGGATGGAATAGACAGAGCAGTTTTGGTGGGCACCTGGCATCCAGCCAGGGTCAAATCACCAGAGCCAGTTAGACCAGTGTGGCAGCATTCTGGATGATTGGGATCCCTGCACTTGGAAATAGCTCACCTGAACTCTGTGCCTTTCAGTATTTGGATTACAAAAGAGCTATTGGGTGACAATTATTTCTAATAGCTCTTAGCAGAGGTTGGATCCAAAGCAAATGGTTTTAGAGAAGTGTGCTCCACTCAGCTGCCTAAATAAACTCTGCTTTTTGTTAGTCTCATTAGCAGTCCCAGACATTTAATGATTCCTTTTCTTCTTCCTCCACACATGTGCTTCCTTTTCATCAGCATTGGCACACTGCACACAGTGTGGGGAAATGCAGATGTCTGAGATAACTGGTATTGCAATAAATGGAATTAACTGACACTAAAATGGGAATGCTGGACAAGGAGATCTGTGAAAACAAAGGATGACTGGCTTTCATTAAATAGTAACAATATGAAAATAGAACTTCTTTTTTAGCAAAATAATTTTCATGACTATTTCCTTTGATGGAAACTTGTTGGAATAGAATTTATTTCTGGTAAATGAGATGTGCAACTACCCTGTTCCACAGGGATATAGCCTTTTCAGTCCTTTTAAGGCCCAGTTTCCCAGCTCTCCAAAGGTATTCATCATGTGAACATCTCTAGTTTTTCCATGAGTGCACTCACCTGTTGTTCCTTGAAGTGTACCTAGTCCTTAATGTGCCTTTCAGGGCCCATATATGCATGGTACTGATGATCTGTCTCATAATTGGCTCTCTCTAGAATGGCTGAATCTTCTGCCACCTATCTGTGGTCTGCACAGCAGAGCCCAAAACATCATTACATGCACCAATGCCCAGACTCTCTCACCCACTGCATGCTTCTTTGATACTGGGAAAGAATAGGAACATGCAACAGTGACATCCAGCAAGGAAAGAGACTACTGTGACTGTGTGCTATGCATGTGATGATTTTTAACAGCTTATGTAGCCTGTAATGTGTCAGCATGAGAACTCAAGCATGGCAGTAGAAGATGTGGTTATGTCTTAGCAATATTTAACTATACAGTACTTAGGGAGAACAAATGAGAGAACTGTGCGATAAGTTTGGTGGTGACATTGAATAAGCATAACTGTTTATGGAATAAATATGCAAATGGCAGTGGATGGCTATAGTAGACATTAGCAGCATTAGTCTTTGAACCACGAGCAGCACAATGGTATGGCAGCAAATTCCTGAATTGTCCCAATCCATTAAGTCCTCAGTACCCCTCCTTTGGCATTCTGGGGCCACAGTCCTGGCACCTGGTACGTTGAGAGGCCCTAGGTGGCTGTTTATCAGAGTAACCATCGATTATGAGATGCTGGGATCTTCAACACTGATCCTCTTCTGCTGATCCTACCTTGGTGGTCTTTGTCTTTTTATACCTTCAAGGTGCTGTGACCTTCTGTACTTCTCGGTGTATACTTCTGTAATCTCTCAGAGAGATTATTCATTGCTTCTGTTGAGTCAGTTCAATCTAAAGACAGCTGGTTGATTGTTGGTCATCATGTCCTCACCCTGCAGCTGTTTTCCAGCAGTGACAATTCCATGAAACCATTTCTCTGTCCTCATGCCGTGGCGGTCTTAATGGCACTGTTATTGCACTATTTTCTTGTATTTTATTAATGGTCTTCAATCAGAAATGTTAAATTACTTTATTTTAGTTCAGCATTTCCTATACTGAGGTCTTGCATTTGTGACCAGCTGTTTTGTTAGTCCTTACATTGCCACAGTGCCAAATATGTTTGTGCAGGGTTAGTGAAGTTACATCCAAGCCCGTCTTGACTTAGCAGTTCCCTGTACTTTGCTGTGATGATTTGTAGCCTTATACTGAAGCCTTTCTTGGCTCAGAGAGGCCTGGCTCAGCTTGGTTATTCTCAGCTCCCTGACACATACCCAAGGCCCACTTGTTGTTTACAACTCTGTGAGATACTCCTCTGCAGGTGAGGAACTTACCATTTCTCTTTGTTGAGCTCCATGATGTCCTGCCAGATCCTTTCTCCAGCCT
Source organism: Hypocryptadius cinnamomeus (assembly GCA_013400635.1). Lineage (NCBI taxonomy): Eukaryota > Metazoa > Chordata > Aves > Passeriformes > Zosteropidae > Hypocryptadius > Hypocryptadius cinnamomeus. The sequence continues at coordinate 44,353 of VYZP01070243.1, read as the reverse complement.
CTCAGGATCCCTCTGAAAAGCAGCTGTAACTTCCAGCATATTGACTGCTGTCCTTGTTTTCTCTTTCTGCTGCTTTGCTTTTTTCTCCTTTGTTCATTTTCTACATTTTTTTAGGGTGTGAGACCTAAGTAAGAGAGGCCAGTTGGCCTTTATGGCAGGGAAGAGTCGAGGGTGCCTTTAATGTGTTGGCATAGTGACATCCCCCTGCTCTGTGGTGGAAGAGCAGCAGCCTGAGATGGCGCTCAGAGCTGCAGTGCAGGATGGTAATGTGTGCTCTGGAAAAGCACAGGTGTGGTGTTGGATGCCACCCTCACCATGGGAGCTGTGGCTGCAGAGGAAGAACTCCTGTGTTGGGTGCTGGGCTGTGGGCATGCCCACCTGTGTCCTGGAAAGATTGCTTTGGAAGCACTTGGACAAGGAGTACCTGTGCTGTATGCACTTGCCATGACTGCTGAGGGCAGGGGTAATAATGGGAGCACTACCCTCTCTGAAGCCCCCTTGCAGGAACACTGGATTGGAAATGTGTCTTCTTCATGGTCTTGGTACATTTAGGCATCTGATTTGGCCAGAAGGCTCTGATGTTTGAGAGCCCACACAGAGTGTACCCTGATGGTAAACTGCTTAACACAGCTCCACTGTGATCATACTGGCAGCAAATTTGCTGGCACGAAGCTGCTCCTGCCATGGATTGAGTTGAGAGGTGTAATGAGATTTCTTGGCATCAACTGATCCATTTCTGGGAATAGATGGATATGTAAAAAGGAGTATTTTGTGGCTCAAGAGCTACTGCCAGCTCATCACTCAGGACCATGCAGTGACCTTGTATTCAGATATTAATGGCCCAATAGTGGTTATTCTTCAGCTGGTGGATAATAATTCCTTCGCCCTCCACCAGCCCTGCTCTGACTGCTGGTGATCTGACATCTGACCCACTGTGCCATGGCTTTGGGACTGGGTGGCCTTGGCCTGTGCAAGGCTGGAGCCAGCAGTGACCATAATGGGCATGACAGTCCAGCTGCCAGAGAATGCTCCCGAACCCTGCTGGGGCAGCTGCTCAATACCACCAGTCAGACCACCACCATGTCATGTAAAGGAGTCTCATTTTTTTTCACTCTGAGGAAATTAATATAGTAGTAAGATCACTGCATTTTGTTATTTTATCAATTCATAGTATGTGATTAATTATTATTAATTTTTTTCAGTTATTATTACAACACACATAAATAAATGCATGACATGTGTAGCCATGATATTTTATGGAAAATCCTATTCCCAGGATTTTTCCCCTGAGAGGCTGAGGAGCCTCAGGAAATAAATGTTGCTGTGGAATGCAACAGGTGCCTGTTCAACTGGTCCATGTGGATTGTTTCTACTTGATGACCAATCATGGTCCAGCTGTGTGGACTCTCTGAGCAGTCACAGGATTTTGTTATTGATTCCTTTTCTATTCTTGCTAGCCTTCTGATGGATCTTTTCTCTCTATCCTTTTTAGTATAGTTTTAGTATAGTATTTTAATATAATATATATCATAATATAATAAACCAGCCTTCTGAAACATGGAGTCGAGATTCAGTTCTCTTCACCTCGTCCTGGCACCCTCGAACACCGCAATAGACATGTTAATTATTTTAATTATAAAACCTTAAAAATCTTATTATTTTAAAATAATTGCAGGTTCGGTAATCAAGAAAAAATTGGAAATTTCTGGCTTATTCCAGTGAATAAAGATCGTTTCAAAATTACACTATCCTCCTTAGAGGAATTATTCATTAAACATTATTAAAAGCTGTATTTCACCTTTTGAGTACCTAAAAAAGTGAAAGCGATAATACAGAAACTGGAAATCTATTATAGAAGTAAATTTTTAGTCTTGCAGCCATTAGGAGTGATTACTGAGGGAGTGTTTATGTACTGCTATCAGTATATTGTATATAAATACAGATTAATAAATCTGTTGAAGAATGTAATTCATCATAACACTTATTTTATGTAATACGGGTGAGCTGACCAAAGTACAAAATAGCCCTACAAATAAAACAACCTAAACTATTCAAACCTGGAGGAGTTCATTGATCAGATTTGTCACCTCATTCCACAAAAAAACTGTCTGCTATCATGATTTGGACAATCTGGGGTCACCTTAGGTTTGCACTAATGGAAAGAAAAAAGTATATGGAACTAGCTGGCATTTGTGGATCAATTAGTTAATTTATTAACATAATACAATTAAGATCCTGATTCAGGAAAGTATTTTTTTCAGCAAAACATGTTTTACCTTTCACCATTGTCACAAAGTAGTCAGTAGTCAGGATCACTGCACTTTTATGTATATAAACATCTTCCCAGAGGACTCTTTATTTTTGATGAAAATATCTTAAAGTAATTTTTCTGCTGTCATGCTTTAGATAGAATAGCATTGTGCCAAAGCAAAAATGAAATTAAACTGTTTCTATTTTTCAATCAAATTGAAGAAAACCAAATGAACCAGTATTACATAGGACAATAAGCAAGTTTGGTTTTCAAATGTTTCTGCTTTACTGAATGATGGCAGCTAAAGGAGCAGATATTAATATTTTGCAACCTTTTAACATACCAGCAATGATTTGTAAACATTGCATTATACCTTTTCTGTTTCAACCCTCATTGAGCATCTCTCATTTTTCAGCTTATACATTCTTCAGCACTGGATATGTTTGCTCAGTGTCTAGAACAAAAGGGCTCTTGATCTTAATTGGGGCCTTTGGCTTCTCTGGTAATCTAAGCTATTAGGGAACAATAGCCTACAAGACTGTTAGCAGTATCAGCAAGGGCATTTCAAAGGCCATTAATGCCAGCTAATGTTCATGTATCACATGAGAGGCTGCTATTACTATGAAGTTAAAAATGGCAGTAGCAAGATATTATTAAGCTTCTAAAATTCACTTTGCTTTTGTGGGCTAGGATTTTAATAACATCAAATTACTAGTTTACCATCTGAATCTTCTGATAATATATTGGATAGTAACTTGGTAGAAATGTGTGGGTGTCTAATGTCACTTCTGTTTATCCTTTCCATCACCAGTGACCTGCAAACTCCAAGCATAGAATCCTTTAGGGGATTCACATAATTCTTGATATATGGAATCACTCTCTCCTCTTTAAGGCTGTATCTAGTGGTTTAGGAACTGTCATTCAGGCAAAGGCAAAATGTTGTTCTTCCTGCAAAAGGAGCAGACAAATGTAGGGTTGTTAGAGTTTCATCCCGTTATAGGAAATATCTAAAATCATAGGCACTGTGATGGGAAATTCAATTTAGGATGGACAGTACAGTGTACATAAAGATTAGAAAAAGGAAGCAAATATAAATTAATTCAAAGGAAATGATAATAATAAGCAATAATGGTAAAATGATTGTCTATAAATAACAGTTAATCAAATACTGTTGTATATGCATATGTCATTTTGTGTCCTTACTGTCACAAGCTGTTGATTCTGTAGCTGTGTCCCTTCTGTAAGTTATTCTCTACATGAAAATGCTCTCAGTATTGTTTAAAAATCTCCAGCTGGGCTACACCAAGCACATTGTTAGCTCAGGCTAAAGCATGCTCACATTATCTAAAAATTTGCAAATCTTCCAACAGTCTTCTTTATCATTTTTCCAGGTAGGTAAGTAAGCTCTCATGTTGTTGATTTTACTCACTTAATGTCCCCATAGAGTGGACACAGAGAGGTTGCAGTTGTGCAGGGACTTAAACTGAAGAACCTGTTGCCAGGCTGGGAAGATCCTGGAACTCAGATGCTCTGCGATGAACACGTCGTCCCTGCTCTAATCAGGGTAATCACATAGGACTGAATTTCTTCATAGTTAGTGGGCTTATTTTTTTCAACTTTTTTTAGTGATCTTGGGTTTTTTACCTCCTGGTATGCTATCTTTGATCTTTAGAAGAGTTTTCCTCCTTTCTTCCTTTCCAAGTTTTACTCTTTACTCACATCTCTTCTCTTAAGTCCCCTTCGAAGTACCACCTGCCCAGGAATCATACCTTGTTGGGACAACTCGTTTTGAACACTCTTTTTTGGTAGCTAATATCATGGTTGTTTTTTAAAACAATCATTTTTTTTACCCCACCCCTGACTTTTTTTTTTTTTTCTGTAAGGAGAATATGTAATTACTTGAATAACACAACACAAATATCTGGCACTACAGACAGGCTGGGATTTATGAGAAAGCTCAGCTTCTAGGTGATGTGGCAACATGTAATTTTGGAGCCCTGAATTAATCCCCTCTACTCCCTATTTTGCTCTCAGTAATTTGTGACCGTGCCCTCTGTCATCATAACTGCCTTTCTGTGATAATTGTAGCTTGCTCAAGTTAGAGCAGTAGTAGCAGATAGGAAGAAACTTCCAGATTTAGCCCTGTTCAGAGACAGCCAGCTAATAGGATGAAGGCTGAATTTATGGCTAGGAACCTATTTTCCAGTTTTAAAGGGCACTGTCTTGGGCAATGTAGCTCATCTGGGTACTTGATATATTCAACTTACTTAATGAGGAATGTCCTGTGAAGAATGATACCATATATCTTGTCCTTGTCTTGTTTAATGTGTCACCCAGAGGCATATTCAGAAGCCATGTAAATTTGATGAGGAGGAATTGGATCCTTTTTTCTCCTCAGTGCTCCAGATAAAACAGCTGGGAGCATAGGGATGTTATTACTAATAAAGGAATTGAAGAAAAATTTTGTCTTCATGATAAGCTAGCATAAAAGAACTGAGATATTATTTAACTAGAGGTTTATGCAAAACTCATAACTGCAGTATCTGAATATCTGTTTAACAGTGAAGGTTGTCTTGAAAATGGAAAGTCCTCTTACAATGATTTACAAGGTAGTAAATTATTTGTTTCTTGCTAAAATCAGTACCCAGAAATAGAAGCTTGCACGTAGCACAGCGGGCTAGCTTAGATGTTGTATTCACGGGCTGAGTTCCTGTTGGAGCAATATTAACCGTGAGAGTAAATAACTGAAATGTTAACTCAGAGAATAAGTCATTAAAAATGTCACTGCATGAGGTAGCCTCTTGTTTGTGAACTCCAAGGTGGTCTACATGGAAGAGTTACCACAGAATGGTGAATTAGGCTGTGAAAGTTGGCTTCCCAAGCAGGTTTACCTTAATGACACCCTAAATTCTCTTCATAGTCTGAAATTCATCCAGCTCCCTCAATTTTTCTTCTTTAAAATCAAATTAAAAGAGGAGATAATTAATTGTACAAATAGCTATAAGCATTAGAAGTATTTGTGTGATATCCTCAGCTATAATTCATAAGAATCTGACATGATTTTCAAAAATGTGTCAGTATGTCACTAAGGGTTACTCAATATTGTTTTACAAACAAGGCATTTGTATTCTCACGAATAAGTATCATCCTTTCAATTTCTTGTTTCAGATATCACATTAATAAGAGAAATTATAAAAGAGGTTAATTTTATGCATCTTAGGGACATTGTAACTGTTGCCTTCTTTTACATGAAATCATGTCAGTTGTGAAGCCCAAGTAGCAGGAAAGTGAAATGAGTTCTGTTCAACTATTAAAACTCATTGCACAGTTAGATTTTTTTTAAAAAAAATATTCTTCCAGGTTCAGCTTTTGTTTTCTTGAGTAAAGAGAAGGAAAACAGAAAAAAAGTTGAGAGCACTGATTTGTATATAAAGTATATGAGTAAAAATCTGTCTTTGGCTGTGATTATGTAATGGGTTTACATGAGATATTTTCAAACATTCAGTGGAAGTTTTTAAACTGGAACCCTCACATTAGTCATATGTTTTTTTTACTCTGAAATAGAGAACCAGTAACTGCCAGGTGAATACAGGATTTCAGCTTACACAGGATGGTCCAAGTGCACTGACAACAAGAATTAGTGCTAGAATCTCCTGAACATTTACTTTTCTCAGTTGGGTGTTGAAAGGAGCAATTACTTTGTGAAACTCACCTAGATGAGGAAAAAAATGCCACACGTCCTAACCTGATATTTCCCATGACTGGAATTTTCTTGTCAAAAGTACTCCTTTTGCACCTCTTGTTCTGGCTTACAGAAGTAATTTATTTCTCCTGTCTGTATTCTTAGAAAAAAAATGATGGTGTTCCCTTACTTTGGGACTGATATTGGATGATATTGTATATAGAGCAAGTCTAATGAGTTGTTTTGAGGCAGTGTAACAAGAAGCAAGGTCACAGGGCTGCTGGATTTCATCTTTGAATAGCACTGTCAATTTTTAAGGCACAAAATGACATTGCTGTTCAAGATTAACAGAGGATCCTTACAGGAGAGAAATAAAGAGAAGAAAAATAGAAAGCTTTTGGATGTCTGTAACAAATGAACTGGAGTTCTTAGAGGCTGCTTTTATTGTATCAGCAGAGTTTACACTAACTGCCAATATGTCTGAGGAATTATTTTCTATTATGCACACCAAATCTGTGAACGAAAGATGTCCTTTTAATATTTATACAGAAATTGTATAAATATTACATTTTTTACAAGGCAATTTCCTCTAAATCTCTGTTCAGTCTTTAGGATTATGCCCTGTAACATGTTTGGAAAATGCTAAGAGCAAGTAAAATTTCTTAATGAGAGAAATTCTTTCTTGAGGGAGATATTTCCTGCTTTAAGAGAAGACCTAATGCCCTCCTTTAGGTCTGTATGATATAGGAAAAAAAAATAAAGAGGTAGATGTTTTGGAAATAAGGAGTAGTTTATTAAAGTTTCTCAAGATAAAGATAAGCAATGTATTTTCACAGAATTAAATTAGAGAGGTAATATTATTTGTCTTGGAAGACAAATGAACCACTGTGGATGAAGTAATTGAGAGGTGAGTTGGCAATAATTATATGCCTGCTGAAAAGTAAATAAATAATGTATAAACATGCAATTCAAAAAATCCCTCCTGATTTGGGGCTATTGCTCTTGGAAAGCTAATAGAATAAGTATCCTGGGAAGAGCAGCAGTAAAGAAAAGGCTGGTGAGTAGCCAGCTGATGAATACATGTAATGTTTGTAGTGTTTGTGATGAAAGACAAACTATCTTTTGAGCATTAATCCTAAAGCAGCTGTTACCTTGACAACTGCAGGTAAGGGATGGTTGTAGTGTTCATCTCTCCAGATTCACTTTGAACTACTAATAAAATATTAGAGTAGCTTGTCTTTTTAAAGGCTTCATGTGGCTTTCCAAAGATTTGGATTGATCTGTTCCTGAATGGCAGTTTTGCATACAGCATTAAATTTGGGGAACATAGGAAAGACAAGCAGTTATTTATGAGGTCATCTAACTTAGTGGCTGCCTTAGTGGGAAGACTGTGATGGAAATGAAGCACATTCTGTTTCTGTGCTGTATTTTGCAGGTCCTCAGGCTGTGTCTGAGCACAGGCTCACCTTGTGTTGTGTCACTGGAACACAGGCACGGCTGCTGAGCTCCTGGCCTGGGTGGGCTCACAGGTGTCTCCCTGTGGAGTGAACACACTCTGTCCTGCCTGCCTGCTCAGGTATTCCACTGCATCCCCCATACTGCGTGGTGGCAATGTTCCCTGGAATGCTGGCTGGGGTCCTGGTGGAAGAAAGCAGCCTCAGGTGGCAGTGTAGCAGAAAATATCTCTTGCAGCATAGTCATATGAACAATGCATCAAGAAGTAAATAGTATTTTAAACTGTACTCAGCAGTGGCTGTCTCAATAATCTTTCTTGGACTATTCTAGGTCAGCATGGTGTGGTTGGTGAGCCCTCGGAAGGGACAGGAAAAGGCCATTTTGGCATTTCACACTACCCTAACAGCTGACTGCTTCCTCCTGCTCCTGCTCATAGCCTCACAATTAGAATACAAGCCTGTGCATGTTTCTGACACTGCTTCTGTGGATGTGCAGCCTCAGTCAGATCTGAATAATGCCTTTGTGTAATATGGAGGGAGTGTCTTACTTGGAATTTGGGTGATCCTCATATGATATACAAACCAAATAACAATGTCTGTACCTTGATTGTTCTTGTCAATTCTGTTAAAGGAAATATAATACTAAAGCTTCAAATTTTCTGTGTACAAACTGATCCTTGAAAATGATCCTTGAAGCTGTTGTTAGTGCTCCAAATTCGATTCCCAAGAAATTCATCAAGGTTAGCAAGACTACAATTTCCTACTTACATTGCAAACTAATATTTTTGGTTATACTAAAGTTTATAGTCAGTATATAGACCCCCTAAAAAGAATTTTTCTTTCAAAGGTCCTCAGGATGTGCATGTGTTTTGTCCATTCATTTGTTTACTGAAAAGGAAAAGGAAGTTCAGCAATAGAGATTGGATTTTGATAGTGAACTTGTGTCAAATTATACAAATATCCTTCTGTGCCTTTTAGTAGATTTTCCTCTATGGGAAATACTTGTTAAATCATGTGCTTAGTTCTATCACACTCTGATATGTATTTTGATGTTTATCTTCTCTAGCACTGAGGCATTATGTTTTCAGCTGATGTACATCCAGTTACTTAGCAATAGAACTTAATGTCTTCTATATTAATAGGATTGTTGGAAAGTGTGAACGGTCCTTTGACAGAGCTATTAAGTCAGCCCTGGAAGCTACAGCTATTTTTGTACATGAGAGATAAACAGAGAGGAGTTTAGTATTGATACTGAAAATTTTATTCTGATCCGTAGCACCTTGTGATCTATGGCATAGCCTTAGGGTATGAGCTCAACAAGCTGATCTCAGAAAATTGGGGAACTGCTTGCTCAGTTCAGGCTTTTGTCCATATATTAACTTCTTACTGTTTTGTGCATGTGTGTAAGTGTACCAATGTTTTAAGTTTTTGTTGCAGAAAAAATTTTTCAATTCCCCTCTTTTTGACAGCAGAAGAAAAATATTCAAGATGCAGGACTGTGAGATTATTAAAAAGCTGCAAGTCTTATTCTTGACAATGAAATGAAATTATAAATAAACACTACTGACATATTCATCAGTTTGATTTGTTCTCTAAGACTTGGTAGAGCAGCAGAAAGGCTTCAACAGCGTTTGCTTATTTAATAATGCAGTTGTTTCTGGTTCAAAGAGCACAACACAGAGAGTTACCAAAAATAACCAACCAAAAATTGAGACACGTTCCAAAACATTGTCAAGAGAATCAATGAGGATGATTTCCACTTTCTGCCCTACTCCTTGTCTGCTGGTATCATCTGCCTGCCATCATCATCATTTTATCTGGCCTTGTAGGTCTCCTGGACATTGAATGTGCTTTGTTACCAATGTACTGGAGATTCTGGTCAGTAGGGTGATGGCAACATCTCTGGGTACTGAATAGGGGAAACTTGGACATACACTGAATGGCAGCTTGAAGGAAGCAGGATAACAGCAAGGCTCATCCTGCGTTGTAGCAAGTGTTGGCAGGATGAGTACAGTTAGGAATATATACAATTAGACACATTATATCATTTGACACAGAGCCAGAGGAAGAGATCTTCCTCTGTCTTACAATACAGTAGAAACTGTGTAACACTTCAGAATCTCCTTTGCAAGAAAAAAAAAAAATTGGAGAAGTAGTTACAGTATTTCCACTGGCCTTATTTCAAGATGGGAATAAAGAAAATTAGTATCACCTCCTTTGCTGGGTCGCTGCAGAACGCTTTTTGGCATTCTAACAAGAGCACTTTGGTTGCCAGGAGACAATAAGTTAATTTTGGAAGGTAATGCCCTCCAAGCAAATAATGCCAACATTCTAGATCAGAGTAAAATTTAATGCTCTGTAGCCAGAAGATTGCCTTTTAAAAGGATTTACCTCTCTACCTTACTGATAATAAACAAACTGCTGCTGCATTGTCTGTTGCTGGCAGAACAAAATCCTGAACAGTAAAGTCTTAGGGTGCTGTTAGGTAATCAACATAAAAATAATGCTGCAGCAGGCTCATCTAGGTTAAGCCATCTGCTAGCTATGCTGGTACATATGTCAAATGACAGACTGCCAAAACTATTTTTCACAATCTTAAAATACAAGGGAGACCAATGAAATGTTACAGGAACAAATTCAAAACAAGTCCACAATTAATGTGTAGCATTAATTTCACCATATGGGACATGGCAACCGAAGAGTTTTGGGACACTAAACATTTACTGATGCTGTTAAAGTCTATACACAAAGCCATACTGACACCTCAGAGCAGAAATAGCAGCAGAGCAACGCAAGAGACACAAGAAGCTGTATATCTGATGGTGGTGCCAACTGTAGCAGTAAAGAAGCATTTCTCTTCAGTCTAGCTGTGAAACTAAATATATTCATATATTCAAGCTCAAGGTTGTCAGAGTTATGGAGAACTCATGGAAAATGAATATTTGAGACAGAAATCACTCATGAAATTGTTTGAACTTTCCTGGGTGGAGATGGGATTCATAATCATAGGGATTGGTCTGAACTGAAAATCTTCTGATTTGGGAGAATGGGTAAATAGACAAATGGATTGCAATGGTCAGCACATAGTCAACTCTGGCATTGAACAGTTTTGACACAGTTCAGGAGAGTTTTGCAATCAGTGACTCATGCAGTACCTGAGAAAGTTCAAGTAAGTTAAGTCAAAAAAATCTACCTGACTGCTAAAATGATTTTAAACTGACAGTGGAATTACAGTATTTGCAGAGAAAAAAATAGTGAGGCCTCAGAGAAGAACTGCAACAGTTATTTGAACATTAGAGAAAATGTCTTATAATGGCATAATTAAAGATTATAAGATAACTGAGAGGTGACTTGATTATGGTACATAAGTTCCAGGAGAATATCATCAGGTAGAATATCATCAATATTCTCTTTCAGTCTAAAAAAATTACACCACAAGCCTCAGCATCTGGTAATAAAAACCAAGCAAACCTGTAATCAGATGTAGAATCAGATTTTTATCAGTGTGGGTGATTAACTTGTGCAGTGAAGTGGGTGCTTTATGAAGTATGATATTTTGTGAAACACACATAACAGGGCTTGTTAGAGAAGTAATAGGGCTTGTTAGAGATGTAGATAAAATGGCTTAGCCTGTGGTGTCCAGAGGGCTGTGATCAGATTACTTGTGGTCTCTGAACACTGTACCATAAAATATTTTTAGAGGTGTTTGAGCTTCAGTCGAAAGCTTATAACAGTCCACACATCCAGAAAGATTGGAAACTATCTGACAGAATGCTAAACTAAAGAAAGCCAAATTCATATTGAGGTAATATCTTTCATTAAAAATAGGAAAGTACAGTTGTATCTATATTTAATGTATAGTCTAAAATACCTATTTTAACTTCAAAGTCTTGAAGTCTGAATCTAGTAATTACATTTTCATTCTTAAAATTGTTGAAGTTTTCACAAATAATGTGGCAATTGTCAACATTAATTACAATGTAGTTTTTTAAGCTTCTGTTCTAAGGTACATCTTGTGTTTCAAACACATTAAAATAAATAAGAAAGCATTAAATTTATATTTGTAATAGACTTGTGAGTTTTCAACTTCTGATTTTTGAACTAGTGTAATCATGGTGGCTATTCTTACATGAAAAAGAATAAATTTATGGTTCTTGTTATTACAATGCCTTATTCCAGATAAGGCTTTTAGCCTAGAATTACCAGTTCCAGACAAAGGTTGCCGGAGCAGCTAAATTGATAGCTTTGATAGAAGAGATAAAGTTTGATAGATAGCAATGAGGTGATGCAGTGATGCTCTTTGCTCTGCTGGATGAAACAGGCCATAGGACTGTCCTGAATGACCTCCTGTATGAACTGGGGGGTGGGGGTGTGTGTGAGATCCAGTTATGAAGGTGGACTATAGCCTGCAGGAAATGCAATGTGAGTGCTCTCCAGCATTTCTTTGTGCTGTGTGCATAACTGGTTTTGGGTCCAGATAGATGAATTATTTTACCTCAGGCACCCAACCTGAGTGTTGCTGTGTCAGATGTAACAGGGCCTGCTCACAGGCATTTCTTGGATGCTGTTTTGATTGTGAATGTACATGTTGTGTGACCATTTATACGAGAGTTGGAAGCCCACAAGGTTTTTAGGATGAATGAAGAGTCTAATACCCTTTACATTTCCTATCAAACTAAAACCTTAATTTCAACTTGTGGAGTCTTCCCACTGTGAAACCTAGGGACAAATCAGTATGGAATATACAAGCACCTATTGTCCTTGTTCTACCTGAAGAGAGAAAACAGGAGAGCTGACAGAAATAGCTAAGCTTACAGGAAACTTGTATTAGAGCAGCAGTTGATGGTGAATTTCAGAGCAGCTTGCAAAGGATTTTGCTTTGAAATTGAGCTTGTCCTTATTTAGATGGGAGGCTTTTAAGTTGAGAAAAGGAAATCACATGGTAAGTGGTGCTACAAAATGTGCTCTTTCTGAAACAGTCCAATCCCAGGTTGCCAGTGCAGTCTCTTGGCTCTCTCAGCTATCATCTACTCTCACACTTGAATGAAAGCCCAGGACCTGTAGTACTGTAACAAAATACTCATGATGTTCTGGTCTTAAATGGATATTAACTAAACCTCCTCCACTCCATTTTTCGCCTCCTTCCTTTCCACGTTGTATCTTCATTATTTTTCCAAATGTTACGGTTCTTAGGGGCCATATGGTTCATCTTTGTAGGTGTAATACCAAAGATAATTTTCCCTGAGTTTTTTAGAACATTTCCCTAATGTTAAATAAACCTAATAGGGCATAATTCCATCTTCCCTTTGAAGTCACTTTCAAGCATCTAAATGTTGGATTTATTTGGCCTTCCCTTCGCTTTTGGGTGTTACATCCATAGTAATTTTTAGCTTCTTTCCTCTCTTTTTCTCATTCAGTTCTTACAGAATACAGTAGAACCAAAAAAAAAAGTTTGAACATTCAGAATTGCTATTATTTATTTTGGTTTAATATTTAAAATGATAAATTCATATTTATAAGCAGATTAATGAGACCAAACTCACTTCAAGTCTAAGTGTTCTCTAGTTTTTATTGGAGATTATGTTTCTGTTCTCTAGTTATACTGGAGAGGAATTACTTGCCATGTCCTCTATGGTGGGCTAAAATCTATTGCCTTTAAAATTGTCAGAAGTATACATTTTACTTCAATAGAGGTAGGATATAATTCATTAATTACTGAAAATGAAATATTTAAAAGGAAGATTTTCCCTAGGAATATAGCACCCACCAAAATAGTGCCATGGAAATTAGGAGGAAGAACAAGCCCAGAATCTAAAAGAAGTTGTCGATGCTAGGAGCTATAAGAGGAAAAGTCCCTTCTCCACTCTAATACTGAAGGATAATTTGCAGAAAAGAGAAGAAATTGGTCTTTTCCTGTAAACATATAAAATGCTACTGAAAATCTGTATAAAATAATTAGAAAATCTATAGAAACTTGAATATCTGAAGGAAGTTTATTAGTAATACCTGAGTCATGTACTGTGGAGTATGAGAGTAGTTTTGCAATGGGAATGGTAATTTTTCATAAGATGAAGTTGCTAGTAGAACAGTAACAAAACCTTGTAGAAGGGATAATTTCATTATGATCTGCTAAATTTCACTCCTTTGACTTGTCTGGATTTAAATTTCTACTTGACATAATTTTGTTCAAGTATTATCCACTATATTTAAATTAATAAAGAGCTACTTGGATCTTGGCCTTTCAGAAGAAAATAAATATCTCTAGCTACAGTGCTTTAAACAGTGAATCAAGGTTTCCTCAGCTAGAATGAAATAATATTAATTGTCATTGCTTATTTTTTTACATCTGCCTAACATAAAAATTGCATATTAAACAAGAGGATGGTAGGTAATACATAATGACCTGTTAGTATATTAGGATTGCTATTGTTTTAGGTAGCAATAAAAGTAATGAATAATTTTTTTATCATATTAATGTATTTAAAGAGATCTCTCCTGCTGTCTTCAATCTTGTAGTAATCATCATGTATCCACGTAAAGTAATGTATTCTTTTAGAATAGTGCAAGTAGAAAATTTAAGAGACAAATCAGCTTGTCTTTGGCTTCCACAGAAAGCTGCTTATTTTGCCTCATGCAGTGCTGGACATGGGCACTGAAGAAGCAGTTTGCTTTTGCCAGATAATGCCAAGCTTCCAAGCAAAAAAAATTTACAGTTCTTATTTAAATTTGATACAATTTCCGGTGTTGTTAATTCAAGACACATTTAGAAATATTGCTGACCCCAGTGTAAGACTTGTACAACCTGAGAGTTCTTTGATCCAAATGTAAGCTGATACAGAGAAGTTTTGTAAGCTTGGCAAGTGTAGGATGTAGGGAAATTCCTGATCCCCAAATTCCAGCCTGATTATGGAACCATTAGTTTTATGACAGCCAAGGAGCTACAATAGCAATGAGCAATCCCTTGATTTGTAATAGAATTTTCTGCTAATGGTTGTAGCATTTCGAAATTTTTTTTTCATTACATTTCTCCTTGATGTCTCCTTGGAAGTCGATTGAAAATGAACGAATTCTTTATGCTTTAAGCAAAAATTGTACTTTACTCTGGGTTCTACTTGATTTTTGTATTTAGGGGGTATCACCAAAATTTTAATATCTGAAAAATAAAAATAGAGAAGCTATGAGGGTTTCAAGGAGTTATGATAATTATTGAAGATCCTTATATGCATAAACAAAAATAAGGGACTAAGTTTAGCAGAGGAACTGAAACAATGTGCTGTCAGCTGCAGTATATCAAAACTAGTGAGCAGTGGATAGCTCTTTTGAAAATTTCTTTTTCTTGTCATGGAACTCTGGGCAGCAGGTCAGAAACAGCAACACTTACTTGTCTACAGCACAAAATGTATTTGTAAATTGTACATTGTATTATTAGGTAATATGACAAAGGCAAAATGCCAGTCAGTCACACAAACACACACACATATATCTGTCCCACTGCTCTCAGTGCAGCTCTCTCAGGTTTACAGTGGGATAGGTTGGGATACAGGTGCTGGGTAAGCAGGATTAACTCACGGGAATATCAGACATTAGGCCTTATTTCTTCTCATTACTTGGGCACCTAAGGGAGCCATCATGGTATAATGAGAGCAAAGACTCTAGATAATTTTAATGTGCTTAAGTATCTCCATTCCAGAAGAATCTATTTGGTTTTATTACAGATACAGTATGCAATTTAGTTGATAATAGCAGCATTGAGCCTTGAAATTAAGCAACACACCTAAGGAAGGGCTGTGTGGCAAAATGTGTTTCATGTCTGTAATTACAGACTTCAAAAATCCTCTCTTCCCTTGAAATCTCTTACAGATTGCCATCCAAAGGGAAATTTCTGTAACTGAGTTGAATAGTGGATATTTTCAAAACTCGTGGGAGAATCACAGTAATGTAAGAAACATTAACTCTAAGATTGTTGTAGTTATAATTATTTTGCAAGAATCACCTTTTTCCCCAGGAAGGTAGCAGTGATCATGATGCATCCTCTAGGAAGATATCCAAATGTTTCTCAGTGCACATCACCTGCAGCTCAAGGTCTAATTACTCTTTTTCACTACCTTCTTGTAATAGCATTTCTGTTTTGCAGAAGGCTGAAGATGAGTCATGGAGGAATTGTCTTCCAATCATGTTAGCATCCATTCACACAGCTGCTTAAAAGGATTTTATCAGAACATGCTTATTCACTAGGATACCTCAAAAAAATGGATTCTGCAAAATGTACCCTTATGAAAATCTTCATGCACATAAGCAGCTTAACTTGAACAGTGACTATCATTCAACAGTTACAGAGCTAAGTTCATTACTCTGAAACTTTTTAGTCCTATAAAGTTGATAGTTTTTTCACTGGTGTTGGTAGCTATGACTTTAGGGTGGTTGAAGAGGAGCAAAGCAAAAATCTAGGCTTTCAAAGCTTAATTCTACAGCTCCTTAATTCTTTCAAATACAAAAATCAGCAAAATATTTTTGATGTTGGAATATTGTATTTTCCTCTGGTCATTACATGTGGCCTTGTGCCCATACTGTAGGACTGCAGTACATTAATCAGGAGTGTAGTGTGGTATCTTAGACAAGCAATAGGAAGGAATCTGCTGCCTCCTGCCCACTCCTTCAGTGAAGTTGCTCTGCAGCCCAATACAATATTTAATTTCTATTTATGTATTCCCTCACTTTGACTGGGAAGTTGCTCTTATATCTGTGGGAGGAAACAGACATTTTGTGACATACACATATTTGAGAAAAGCCATGAGACTCTATTATTTCTGTGTAGTGAGTATAGACACAACCAGAAATGGGACTTAAATCCCGTAATGTAGCCTCAGGCCAGTTCTTTTTAGGGATGTATATGTCAGAAATGTGTGACAATAGGGAGTTGAAATGAAATGCTGTGTTGCAGTTGTCTCTGTTATTCACTGCTAGTTTGGCTTGCAGTGTCTGTGCAGGTGCTTTAGTTGAGATGACAGTCGTGGGAGTACAGCTGTTCTGCTGTGAGGGACAACTCATCTGGAGTAGACAGATGCTCTGAGCTGGAGCAGAGCCTGAACAGTGAGCCCAGCTGGATGCTAGCTGGCTTCTTGCTAGTCAAACATCTTCTCAAAGTCAGGCATACTGGGAGGTGCAGCACAGGGGCACAGATGTCTGAATAAGCTCAGCCAGGCTTCAACTTGGAGTGTTGGCTGGAGTTCAGGGCCGGCCCTTGTAGACCTCCCAACAGAGCATTCACCAGAGACAAACCTGGAGCTCAGAGAGGGACAAGAACAAAGTTTCCTTGAGGGAAAGGAGATGACAGTTTCTTTTTGGACACTTTGCTTTTTAGCTTAACAGTGATGTGTTAATGCTTGGAACAGGCTTGAGGCAGCACCGTGGCCCCGGTCAGTGTTCTGGAAAATAAAAACCCATGATCTCCATGTGACTCTGTGACATATCTGGGCTTGACTGTTACTCATGCACATTTCTCCTGTGTCCTGAACTCCTGAAGCTACCCTGGCAGCCCCCTATGTAGCTAAAAAGTAAAGGATTCTTAAGGAGACAAGAATTCTACAGCAAATGAGGGAAAGGGTTTTCTGGTTATATTGGTTGTGGATGAGGATGGAAGGTAGAGTTTTTTGTAACCAAAATATTTTAGAATAAATATGTTTGTTCTTTTTAAGCACAGTATATTATCTGAGAAAGCCAAGTTGGCTTCTGTGTAGAGGTTGTGTGGGAGACCTTTTCATTTACCCACTGATATTTAATGGCATGAGATAGCCTTCAGACACAATTGTGCAAATTGATTTGCTTATGTATTCTGGAGAAAGTACCAGATGAGCAGTGAGGCTCTTTGGTATGTGGCTATTATGTATTTGCCTTCCTGCTTAGCTTGAGCACTGCCAAAGTTTTTTTCAGGACTTTCAATAAATCCTTAGGGTATGTTATAAAAAACTTCTATATGAACCCATTAGTAATTCCCAGACAATATCCAATGAGGGAGAACCCTAGGATTTCTTAAAATTAAAATACTGCACAGAGGATTGGATGAAATATTGTAAAAAACATTTGGAATATTATCAAGAACTTTATGATACAGGCCACTTGATGATACAGACTACTGACATCTTTCTTTTTTTCCTATGAAAAAACATTTCCTATTTTCATGTAATAATTGAATATAATATGTAAATTTGGTCCTTTATTGTGTGTTTAGAAGTGTCTGTATAGTCTCCATCACTAGCAGGATTCCAACAGATCCTTATCTCCCATAAACAAAAACATTTAGCTCATAGCTGATGTATGATTTAGAAATTGAGACATATTCCCCCGTAAAGTTCATTTTTTCCATGAATTAGCTACAGCTTCCTCATTATCTCCTGTTTCTATAACCTTTTTTATCTCCTTTGTTTCCATTCCAGAGGATTTTTTTGAGTATAACGTGTTGAGACCCTTTCCTCAGATTCAGAAACAGCTGCTTCACTAATTAGTAATTGTCACAATTCTTACTGAAAAGTTTTTGGGCATCAGAAAAGGGCTGTCCCACTCATTGTTGATATGCAAACCACAGCATATTGCAATTAAAAGCTTCCTCACTGTGGAAAAGAAAAACTTCTCTCCTGTGGAAAATGCTGTGTGTGCAGCAGGTAGGCTAACAAGGAAAATTAGGCATATTAGGAATTTTGCCTGCTTTAGTTGAGACTGGGCAAAGAAAATTTTGGATTGAATAGCCGATGATGTATAAGATATAATCTCTTCTTTAGTTCAAGATAAAATAAATCCCAATAGCCCATCAGTTCCAGACTAGTCTCAGATAAAGGTCTAAGGACTTTCATATGTTCTGCAGTGAATTACATTTTTATGTTCAAATCAATTAGACATTAAGAAGGAAAAAACTCCCATTTGTCAGAAATGTCAGTTTCTATTTAAGAAAGCTTCATAACAGTTGTTACAATTCTATTACTCTCCTGCATGCCAAATCAATCATAAAAGCTTGAAAAAAACAATCAAACAGGCATTCTTAAAAGATTGTTCTTGTTTGAATTAGTTTCCAAGATCTTTCAAATGGCAAAGCCCACATTAGGATTTTTCTAAATTTCTCATCATGAGGCTCTCTTGTGTTAGATTTAAGTAGGCTACATACAATAGCTTTTCATTTTTGTAGAGTACTATGGAGCCAGTCAGAGACAGACAATATAATTAGTATTTCTTATTCCCTGGACTGTCCCAGTAAGGCTGTTTCTAACTTTGATACCATCATGGAGAGTGACTCAGATACACTTCCAGATAATTCTCCATTGAAATTGGATGCATAATTTCAATTATAAAAAAGGCAGATAATTAATGGCTTTGATTTTATTTAAAATATTTAAGCCTTGTTAACTCTTTCAGATAACTTTACAGAAATAATAAAATGAAACTGAAGTGTAGAACTCTAATTGCTGGATATCAATTATAAAATGATTAATTTTTCACTAAGATGCTAATGTGAGCTTTTAAGAAGCAGTTTACATAGGAGACAAGATAGAAAATATGACCAATACTCTGGCAGGAAAGTGTGAAGATAGAAGGCAATGCCCCTTACAAAGGGACTTTGGCTAGGAATGCAGATGGGTTTCTTCCTTGAGACAGATACAGTGCTCATCATTGAAAGCTCTGCTCTTTCAGACATTTGTCTGTCTCATGGCACTAACAGTTTGGTGTCTGCCAAAGCTCATCCATGTGGTGAAATTTAACCACATAAGGATGGCATTCATGGAAGACAGCACATGGCTCTTGTTCTCAGCTGGCTTCTGGAAAATGTGAATAATGGGGTTTGTGGTTTTAGGAAAAAAAAATTCTACCTTTTCCTAGGAGTTAGATTTCCAAATCTGAAGTATTTGGCTCTTTATCTACAGGGAATTTTCTGGAAAAGCTTAATGCTATTATCTCAAAAATTTAGGCTTGTATTTAGGGAATCAATAAAGTTGTCTTTCAATGCTCTTGTCTGACACAGAGAACTTGTGCCTAGGTCTAGAGTCTCCCTGAGGTTCAATGTGAAGTTTCCTAGACTAGAATTTAAGTGAGGTAGCTCAAATAATGAATGTGGGCTACCTATGAGTTTGGTCTCCTTGATAAGTAAATTAAGCCCTCTATATTGCAATTCTGCTCAAGGTGGTGAACAGAAAGGTTAGATACTGATGTCAGAGCCATTAAGGACTTAAAAACATAGCAACAGGCAGACAAGGCTTAAACAAAAGACTTGGATCCCAAGAGTAAAGGCCATTTTTGAAAATGCAACCTCACACATTTGTGGTAGAAAGCTAGGTTGAAAAAAGCAGCCTGAGGCTGTAGAACAAGAGGTTGTCCCCATGAACCTACCAAAGGGAGGGGAAGCTATTAAGAGAACTATTGTCTCAGATCTTAAAGATAGGGATTTTTATTTGCAGCTACAACAGGTTGCTTCTCTGTTCAAAAAAAATTGCTGAAAGATGAGAAAACTCACAGTCTTTTGTTTCTTTCTGTCACTGATGCTTCATGCTTAGTGAACATAGCTGTCTACAGTGAAATTACTCACATATCTGTAGATTGCTTTGTAAGGTCATCTTTCTGACTAAACTCCTTTGAACACTAATGACCAAAGAATGTATTTCAACATGTTTCTGTTCTTCTTTTCTTTTATAGAACCACAGAATCACTAAGGTTTGAAAATACCTCCATGACTGGGTCCAGCCATTAACCCAACACTTCTCTGTTTACGATTAAACCATATCCCCAAGTGTCACATCCACACATCTTCTGGCCATTTCCAGAGCTGGTGATTCTATCAGTTCCCTGGGCAGCCTGTTTAATGCTTGACCACTCTTTCAGTGAGGAAATTTTTCCTAATATTCAATCTTAACCTCTGCTGGACCAACTTGAGGCTTTGTCTTTTCACTTGTTACCTGGGACAAGAGACCAACCCTGACCTTGCTACAACCTCCTCTCAGGTGGTTGTAGAGGTTGTAGAGGTTCCCCTTGAACCTCCTTTTCTCCAGGCTGAACACCCTCAGCTTCCTCAGCCACTCACCGTAAAATCTGTGCTCCAGAGCCTTCACCAGCTCTGTTGCCCTTCTCTGGACTCGCTGCAGCACCTCAATGTCCTTCCTGCAGTGAGGGGCCCAGAACTGGACACAGCACTCAAGGTGTGCCCTCACCAGTGCTGTGCACAGCGGGACAATCAGTGCCCTGCTCCTGCTGGCCATGGTATTGCTGACACAGGCCAGGGTGTCTTTGGCTTTCTTGGCCACCTGGGCACAGCTGGCTCATGTTCAGCTGCTGTGAACCCCAGGGTCCTTTTCCTCTGGGCAGCTTTCAGCCAATCAAGATGATCTATTTCATAGCCTTCCCTGGTACCAAGGTCAGGCTGATGGGCCTGTAGTTCCCTGGCTCCTCCTTCTGAACCATTTTGTAGATGGGTGTCCTATTGGCTAAATTCCAGAAGGGCCTCTCAGTTAGCCAGGACTGCTGGTTAATTATGGAAGGAGGCCTGATGAGCCCTTCCACCAGCTCCCTCAGTACCTTTGGGTGGATCCCATCTGTCCCCCTGAGCTTGTGTGGGTCTAAGTGGTGTAGCAGGTTGTTGACCCATAATCCCTTTGGATTATGGATTATGGGGACTTCGTTGTGCTTCCTCTCCCTGTTTCTAGCTCTGGGGGCTGGGTACCCCAAGGGCACCTGGTTCTACTGAAGCAAAGAGGACATTATGTACATCAGCCATTTTCTCATCCTTTGTCACTATGTTTCCCTCTGCATCTAGTAAAGGCTGAAGAGTCTCCTTAGCCCTCCTTGTGTTTCTAATTCATAGAAACATTTTTTGTTGTCTTTTTTGGCAGCAGACAAAGTTCTAGCTGAGCTTCGGCCCTTCTGGTTTTTTCCCTTCATAACATCACAACATCCTTGAAATCCTTCCAAGTTGCCTGCCCATTCTTCCAAAGGTGATACAAATGAATATTCCAACAAAAGAATAGACCAAACTTGCCACATCAACTATAATGCAAAGTCACTTCTATAGGTCACGCAGAAGTATCCTTCTTACAGCCAAGTAAAACAACTTCCTCTGTCTAGCCTTTATGGATGTTATATTTTCTTTTTTGAGATGGTCCTTTCTAATAAGTATATATGTACCAGTTACCCTTCCTTTGCTGGTAAGCCTATGTAAATGTTTCTTATAGAGCAGAGCCAGCTCTTCAGGATCTATAAAGAGACATATTTTAAAAAGACATATATTAGCTTATCAAAGTTCTGAAAGGTTTTTTGTTGATCTGAGGGACAAATTGGTCGGAGATGGCCAAGAATGCCTTCATGTGTTATTGTAAATGATTTATGAACCCTAGGTTTTCATGGCATGTTAAAAATTCATATGAACATTAGATTTAAAATTTAATTATCTGAACTAGCTGAAGCACTTCTTCAGGCTTGTAATTGGGCAGATATATAGCATTATACACAGCAGGGGAGACTTGGGACTTGTGTCCAGATCATCAGATGTATTATGTAGCCTACTCTCATTGATGAAGAGTCTAAATTTGGTACTTGAATAACTTGCTATCTCCCTTTAATCATCCAAATACAGACTATGTCAATAATTTATGGTTACTCTTAGCCTGATTTTGCTAAATTTCTTTAGACATATTTGGATTAGTAGACAGTAACAACTTACTTAACTAGGAAGCACTACTAAATGTGAGTGGTGATAGTGAAATCTGACCCTGCATCTGCTCTTTGCTATCTTTCTGGTTTTGGAAAAATAATAAAACAGTTACCTTGCATTTAATTGTCTTTTTTATTCAAATCTCATAGCTTTGTTGGGGCTGTATTCCTCTTACTTACAGAGTCATCTGAGCACATTATTGAAGCACATTAAACATGTGCTCCAATTCAAACTGCTGAATTGGCTTTTTAGCAGACAGTATGAGGGACCACTGGAAGGCAGATCATCCCACCTTTTTAAGAGTGTGACAAACTGCCTTGTGCAGCTGCCTGTCTCTCTCTCCCTGCTGTCCATGTGGCAGTATGGACTGTTAGGTAGGTAGATACATCTGGTCAGACAGGGAGTTTTAGGTACCAAGTTACCAGATATTAAGACATCACAGATGTCTTCTTTTCCTTATTTTTCTTTTTTTTTCTTTCCTTTATTTTTACATTTTANTTTTTTTTTTTTTTTTTTTTTTTTTAATTGAGAAATCAAACAGGGACCTATGAAGTTCTGGTTTTTTACAATATCAAAATATTGGCAAGGAAACTGCTAAGGAAAGATTCTGTTAGTATTTTCTTAATATTGACAATGGAAGGTAACAGAGAGAATCCAATCATAATTTAAAACTTTGACCAAGATGGCAAATAAAATATTCTTTTAATGTGTGTTTATGGGATTTAATTTGCTAAAATAACTTCTCTGAGATTCCTGGAATAAGAAGCTAATAAACTGAAAATCTTCAGTGTTGTCAAAAGGAGTAGCTCTTTAAGCATTTGGTTTGAGAATTTGTGTGAGTTGGACGAAAACTCAAAGAGTTATATTGTCATAATTATACTTAAATTTGAAATCCTAGGAATACAGTCTTCTAATATAGAAGTGTTACAGCTTTGAAAGAGCTGAGATAAAGGAAAATTAAACTGTTTACAAATAAAGTTTTCTTGCATAAAAGAGAGAAAGCAGTAGCTGATATGGGTAATATAAATATTTACATTTCAAATGTTCTCTGCCAGATTTCATACAAAATATCAAATATTCAAAGATACTCAAGCTAATTGTTTATCTTACTCCAGATAGCAAAGAATTGCTCCTTTTTTTAGAGGTGGGCATGACAATCACAAATATGCACCTAAGTAGAAAGGAATGTGCCCAGTTCTGTAATAAAAATTTATATTATCTTGGCTTGATGGCATCTCCTGCTAAGAAGGGGCTGCTTGTGTAAGAGGAAGCTGCAGGTAAATGGAGCTGTCAGGTACTGCACCTTAGTTCTCAGAGAAGACACTGTGGTTGTCACAGGACTGGCAGTTCTCATCCTCTTGGCTGATGATCTTGTGATTTTTGATGTTGTCTCCTTCTCCATGGGGCCTTGTTATCTCTGAAAGGAAATGCAGCCAGCTGTGGGCCTGTGCACTGACATCTCCTTTGAGGAAACAAGGGCAATCAGTGAAGCAGCAGAACACGGGCATGTACTGACCAACCTTTCTGGCAGCAAGAATCAGCCTGCTAGATGTAGCTTCCTTTATGAAGACATCCTATAGTCTACAGAGTTCATTAGAAGGGCCTCACTGTAGGGGAGAATCTTGTCCCTGTCTCTCCTTATCTTTCAATGTCCTAATGGCAGCCTTGGGCTAGGAATGTACAGTCTGCTCTCTGGAGATCAGGGATCTCCTACCATGATAATGGTAACTAAGAGTGGAGAATGTTACATGAAGAACATGCCTGCCGCTGATCAACAAGTGGTTTGTGTTTCAGACCAACAATTCTTCTCTGACTGGGGCAAAGTCTTTCAAAACTTGCCACCTCTCCTCCTCAGAGTAGACAAATAGATAACCATTTCTGAAATATATATATTTTTTTCTTTAGAGACCTGTAAATTCTCAGTAGTAAAAGTAATAATAATAAACTTGTGGGGGCTTGAGGTGTAACACAGAAATAGGTTTCCTTTTCCCTGTGTACAGTCACTTCAGAAATACCTGCTGCCTGAACTGGGACCAGCCATCCAGTCCTTTTTGAGTAAGGCCTGTGCAGAACAGAATGCAAAGTTTGCATCAGTCTTGAGTGATCCTTTGATCTTAACAGCTGTATGTTCTGAATGCACACAAGTGTGAGCTCTGAAAGGGTTTGTTTGTATGATCTTCCTCCATCAGAGCACGAGATCTTCCTCCATCATCCTTCTCACAGGACTCCTGAATAAGGTCATCAGTACTCATAGAAAGGTTTCAGAGTCTTGAGGATATGTTTAAAAGGTGTGACACAACCTAGCTTTCTGCCAGAATGCAGAATTCAGCTCCTGCATCTTGGGGTAGGGTGTCCACTTGACCTTTTGGGATAGGGTGTCCACTAAACTGATCTCCAGGCTCAGATAAGAGGTTGAAATGGGAGAGCTGGGCTAAAGAGACAAGGTAGAATCATGGGATTACTGGCTGATCTGGACCTCTTATACTACTCATATGCTTAAGGAGTGATTCAGGTGTTTAGATGATGAGTATGGGTTGAGAGTCTGTGTAGAACAGAAAAATACAGTTAAATGAACAAATGTGACATATGTACAAAGCAAAAACATTTCATTTGTAACAATACCAAACAGAAACTAGGGAAAATATCATGACTCTTGGAGAAGAGCACTGAAAATTTCTGATAAATGTTTGTTTCTATTATTAAAATATGATCTACAGATAGATATAATATAAACCAAACTGTGGAGTAATGCAAGTAAGACAAGAACTACTAATGCTGCAAAACAGTATTAAACTCCAACAAATTATATGTTTCCAAAAATATTTTAAGTTCATATCTATATAGTACCAAGGAAAACCGGTCACATTTCTAGTTGGTCTGATTGTAAGTGTTTATCAAAGCAGCACAAGAATCTCAAGGGGCACTTCACATTAGTAGCAAGTGCAAATTTGGGAACAGAGTGTGGTCTTGTGATTCTTACTCTGATTCAACCAAAAAGAACAGGTTTTTTTAAGGTTAAGACTCATAAATCCTAACATCCCTATATTTTGCCATCTGGTCTTCTTTCTGAACTCCAGTCTAAATGGGTCTCATATTAACCTAAGGAATATGTAGATATTCACTCAAATGAAGACAGTAAGGTTCAGTTCAGTGGTCTAAGTCTAGATTTCAGTGCCATTTGTGATGACCCAAGGAATCCTGCCAGGCTACCACACTTCTGCAGAAAAGCACAGATTTTGTACAGTTCCTACATTGTTTTTTCTGGTCTTGTGGGGATATTTCAGCTGCACAGTCCCCTCTCTGTAGCCATCTAAATTGAGATAACTTCATCTGTGAGGAAGTACTGTAACTTAGATTATATAACTAAACATACTGTCAAACAGATGGCTGAGCAGCATCCATTTGTGTGATTTAGTGGGAATTGTATATGTTGTCCAAATGCAGATATGTGATTAGCAAGCTCTAAAATCTTTACTGTGGATGCAGAATGAGTGCACAGCTATGTGACAAGTGTGATTGGCAGTGGCTAAACTGGTAGAAGCCAAACAGCTTGCTGTGTAAGCATATCCACAGAAGGAAAAGAAATTCCCTGCTCCCTGTCCCTCTGAATGCAATAACATTCAGCATCCTGGCCCTCACCAGACATTTCCCTTCAGGTCTTCACTGCAATTCCTGTCAAAATACAGAGATGCCAACCTAAAGTCAGCTCGTGCTCAAGAACATTTTGCACAGCTTTTCTATTTGAAGATTTTGCACAGATTTTCTATTTGAACCACATCTTTTTACTCCTTATGCCAGGTGCTTTTCCTGCCACTGGTTGTTCTCTTGAGGCCTAAATGCTCCAAGTAAGATCAATAGAGGAACATGTTCATTTCTCCCTGCTGGTGACAACAATATGCTTCCAAAGGAGAAATCTGAATGTTCTTGGAAAGTAAGCTCTATGGGTAAGTCTAAATTGGCTAACCATTTCAAAGCCTGCTAAAGTTCTGTTGTGTATTTTGGGTGTTCTTACTGGTATTAGGATCCTTCATAGGCACAAGAAAAGTTCACCTACAGCTTTAGTGAATTAAAGAAGGTATTTCAAGATGAGAAGTGAAATTCAGAAAGACACTTTGTTATAAAAGGGGAAAAAAGCTTTGTCAACAATTAAGTAAAAGCCTCTGTTAAAAACCTAACTGGAAATTACAGGCAACTCCCTTCAAAATGGAAATAGTTCCATAATAAACAACCAGGATAGCAACTCAGTACTTACTGCCCCTGTGAGTTCAGTGAATCCCCCTGCTCAGCATGAGTCTTCTTGGGAAGTAAAGCTGAGGGAGCTAATGCCTGGAACAAGAAGGAGAAATTTCCAAGTGAGATAGTGTTCTTTTGTGCATGGAACTGCAACAGACTGGTGCGTGCCAATTGTCCTTGTTGAGTGTGGGCAGGGATCCCATCAAAGATGGACTAGCAGTTCAGCAGCCTTGTCAGGATTTTCCCCAAGATTTTTCTCCTTTCTGGAGAAGGAAAAGAAAAGTTATTAAAACATTTTAGATGTGGAAAGAGAGTAAGATTCCCAGGACCTAATAATTGACTTAATTCCTATCCAGAGCATAGCCTAGGGGTGCTTTCACAACATTTGCACACCTGAAATTCTCTGGCCTGGGGAGGGGGCACATGGATTTAGGAGAATAGATTGTGGGTAGTAGATCATATTCAGTCTTTTCTTCATCCCCACAAAGCCAAATTGTGAAGACTTGCTGATCTTTTGATCAGATATCTGTTACAGCACTGGCTGGAGACCTCCTTTTATGAACAACTTATTTTCTGAAGTTAGGGATGGCCTTTGAGAAAGATCTTTGAAATGTGTTCTCCAGAATGCCACATCATTGTTCTTCAGCACCCACTTTCACTTGCATTTCTGAATCTGAGTTTCCTCTTGCTCATAGGAAGGTGCAGAAAGACAAATTCTGGAATGAAGTGGTTGAGGTAGAAGTTTCTGGTGAGACTATGATAAACATGGATAGAGATTTGCTCATCCCATCCCCCTGTGTGGAGACCCATAACTATAACAGGAGTTCTTCCCAGATCTTAAGAAGCTCCTACT
Source organism: Hypocryptadius cinnamomeus (assembly GCA_013400635.1). NCBI lineage: Eukaryota > Metazoa > Chordata > Aves > Passeriformes > Zosteropidae > Hypocryptadius > Hypocryptadius cinnamomeus. The sequence continues at coordinate 17,197 of VYZP01070243.1, read as the reverse complement.
TATTATTGAGTTAATTGTTATGGGGTTAAGAAAAAGGCACATTTTTTACTAAGTCTGTTCTTCTGGACTGAGAGGACCCTGCAACTCTTTGACACATGTTCTTTGCTTGGATTTATTTTTAGTAATGTTCTCTTCATTTTTGGTTTTTGGGTTTTTTTCCAAATATCTTTTAATAAAACTAAATTAAACTCAAAGAGAAGGGAGAGAAAATCAGTTTGCAATGAGGCATAAGACACTTCACTTTGTTACTGTAGCATAAAAATGGGCAAAGGCAAAGGTCCTGGAATATAATAGATCTATGAGCCATTTCTAAGAAGTGCTTCCAAAAGAATTCCTTTCCATCAATCTATTTTTAAATACAAAAGAATAGAAGAAACATTTTCAGCATTTCACTGGATTGGGTATGCAAGAGGAATACCATGGGAATAAGTTTAGAAACACTGAGAACTCAAATTCAGACTCTTTGATGTTAACAGCTTTTCTTGCCAAGACAGAATATTTTTCTCTACTTAGGATAGAAATTCTCACTGTTACACATATGCAGCTAAAGTGAGAATTTTCTTAGTTCTGATGCAGGTTAGACAAGAAAGTCTTACTGGAGCATATCACACGTGTTTTCTGCTTCTTGGTGATCAGAAGAATTCAATCAGACTAATCTTCCTGCTACCTCCTCTTCCCCCCATGAAAAGGGCTGATGGACAAGAAACCAGAGCTTTCTGCTTTGGGTCAAGATGAGCACTTTGGGCTGTTTGGGCCTGAGGGTTGGGTATGCATGGGAAGAATAGGAGCCTCAGGCACTATGGAGAAAAGTCAGAGGACTCTACAGCCCCAGAAAAACAATTTGTGCTTGGACCTTAGGGTACCAGAGAGCTGACATATTCCCAGTAGCTCAGGTACCTAGTTCAGCAAAAGAATATTTAAAGTCCTATTCTAAGCTCATCTTCCAGCTGAAGAAAGGAAAAGATAAGAAAGATGCACATGCTGTGATGGATCTTGGTTTGCTGTCCATATGAGGAGACTGTGGACATGCCTATTAATGGTGTGTGACCCATTCCATGGAGGGACTGATGGGATGCTCACTCCTTGTATTTCTTTCTGTCTGGTACAATAGAGAGTGGCTTTAGCAACATTTGAAAACATTTGTTGATGGTTCTGTTTTTACAGTGTTTGTGTTTCTTGTTCAATACACCAAAATCATATGAGAACCGAATCACATTCATCCATTTCCAAACTGTGTGTGACAATCTGCACAGTGTGAGAAATTAATAGCAGTTGTATCTTTCAAGTTCAGTAACTCAGGCATCAGAAGAGCCAACTTTTTTCAAATTCTAACTAGATTTGTAATGCACCTGGTAAACGTCTGCCCTTTCAGAAACACAATCTCACTTCTGCTGAAATAAGCATTAAGAATACTAATGCAGGTCAAGTAGTTTATTGTTGGTATGAGCAACACCATAAGTAACCCATAATGAATCTAAAATGAATAACAAGTAGCTGCCATTGTATGATTTAAGATTTTTAAACAAAAAAGGCAATAAGAAAATCAAAGAAAAAGGCTCCTGAGAAGACAAAGGAAAACAATGTTACAGCTGAGTTGCTTTTTTCTCTTTTGCTGTGACACTGGTGGGAGAGCAACTGTGGAGGTGAGTGGAGCCTCAGACAAAGGCTTGGAAAAGCTCTAGAACATGTTGAGAACAAAGAATCTCTGCAAGAACACTTTTGAGCTTAAAGAGCTGAATCTGAAGGAAGGGTACTACCTCCAGTTTCCCACATCTCCTGGGACAGCTGGTCAAAAGCCTGGTAAGACCCTGTTAACAGTGTGCTGAGTCACACTTGGCACCACACACAAATCGTTTCTCTGAACAATGTGCACCACGCTGTTCCAGTCTGTCTTAAGCTGTTTCTAGATTGAATAACTAAAGCAGTCTGGGACAGGGTCAGTGTCTAGAAAGCTAAAGTGAACTCTGGCTTATTCATGGTCTTCATTTGTGTTTTTGGACAAGTAATTTGATCTTCTGTGACACAATGATTGTTATTAACTTAATAGAGGAAGAAAAGTCTATGATTTCTGAAGAGAAGTAGAAGCATTAGGAGCCTGCAGCTTCCTTGATCCAGGAATGGACAAGAATCTCTGTTGTGCAAGTACACTATTCACTTTCAGTTTTCCTTCTTTTATCTTTATTTATCTCTAAAGCTGAANATGAATAACAAGTAGCTGCCATTGTATGATTTAAGATTTTTAAACAAAAAAGGCAATAAGAAAATCAAAGAAAAAGGCTCCTGAGAAGACAAAGGAAAACAATGTTACAGCTGAGTTGCTTTTTTCTCTTTTGCTGTGACACTGGTGGGAGAGCAACTGTGCAGGTGAGTGGAGCCTCAGATAAAGGCTTGGAAAAGCTCTAGAACGTGTTGAGAACAAAGAATCTCTGCAAGAACACTTTTGAGCTTAAAGAGCTGAATCTGAAGGAAGGGTACTACCTCCAGTTTCCCACATCTCCTGGGACAGCTGGTCAAAAGCCTGGTAAGACCCTGTTAACAGAGTGTGCTGAGTCACACTTGGCACCACACACAAATCGTTTCTCTGAACAATGTGCACCACGCTGTTCCAGTCTGTCTTATGCTGTTTCTAGATTGAATAACTAAAGCAGTTGGGACAGGGTCAGTGTCTAGAAAGCTAAAGTGAACTCTGGCTTATTCATGGTCTTCATTTGTGGTTTTGGACAAGTAATTTGATCTTCTGTGACACAATGATTGTTATTAACTTATTAGAGGAAGCAAAGTCTATGATTTCTGAGGAGAAGTAGAAGCATTAGGAGCCTCAGCTTCCTTGACCCAGGAATGGACAAGACTCTCTGTTGTGCAAGTACACTATTCACTTTCAGTTTTCCCTCTTTTACCTTTACTTACCTCTAAAGCTGAATTTCAGGTCGTACTGGAGACAGTCAGTGAATTGAATTTCTATTATATGCTTCAATTGAGATAAAAATGTCAAAACACTATAGAACAGTAATCTTTATTTTTAGCCACAGAGAGGTAATGTATATACTTGAAAAGTCTGTCCTTGTGAAATGTCTGCAGCACTTTTGCAGAGGCAAGAAATGCAAGTACTAAGTGCTTTGTCCTGAAAAGACACTTCCACTGAATAATAATTAGTCCTTGTAAGGTAAATAAACCCGACCCTCCTTCTCTGCATACCAAATAAGGTCTTCATGACTTCAGGATGCTGGGATGCAGCTCAGGGTCCAACAATATGCCACCTTAACCTCTATAGTTTGTGCCTGTCAGCAATGCTGAAGCACTTGTGTTCCTCTATCTCCAGCTTACTTAAGTGCAAAATTATGTCATATTGTCCTGTCTTGCACTGTAATTTTATTAGCAAATACTTTGTCCCTTTGCTACCACAAAACCCCCACTGACTTCCTGCTGCTGAAAACTGACATTACAAAACTAGAAAGAGGAAGGTTTATATCAAAATGAAACCCAACAAAGCAATTGTATCAGAACAAGGTGTTCCCAATCTGATTAATAAAGAAAACAGTCTGTGTTCATATTTCTTCCAAAATTTTGACTTAAATAAGCTAAAATGTGTATGAAGTACAACTTACCAATGTACAGATTTTAGCCATCCCTACTGTCACTTGGCAGCTTTTTTAGCAGATAAATTTGGTCCATCTATAGGTGTAGGAATTGGAGTTCTACTTCCTGAAGAATAGTCTGTGGATCTCCTTGGGCAAGATAGGACATAGTAAAAATGACAGTACTGGCACATAAAGGAGCACTGCATTTTATGTGGATTTCTATCATTGCATTTCATAATAATTATTTTTCAACTAATTTTAATGCAATACTACTACAGTTGTATCTCACTTTAGTCTCTGATAGTGAAAAAAGAAAGGAATTTCCCTCTTTTGTGGTCAGTTCTGTTTGCTTTACCTCTTGCAACAACTGTACTGAAATCACAAAGAAATAACAAAGACTCTTTCTAGTGAGGTGAACATGAGTTGTCCTGTAAAGCTTGGTTGTACTTAAGTATTAAATAATAGTGCTTAGCACTTGTGCAACTTAATGCCTTATAATCTTCAAAGCACTTTACAAATCTTAACTAGTTAATCCCCACAGCAGCTCTGCATGGTAGGTTGTGAAGGTCACACATTAAAGATCTCCCATGATACAAGCCTGACTTCATAGTAAGCCTATGGGAAAAAATATCTGCACAGTTATGTTCCTGAAGTCATGAGTGTTTAATTTTACTGGACTGTAATATGGCTTACTTTCAGTAAATTTGTTTTGCTTTCTTATCCCACTCAAAGTAAATCCATTATACCCTGCAGCGTGACTCAGCACACAGTATTATCAAAATTTTGAGGATTTTTTTTTTTTTAATTATTAAAACTCCTGGAAGCACATGAGAAGCAGAGGATATGAGTTTTATTTAAGAAATCAAGTTTCTATTGCCAGTGATTGAAAAGACCATGTATGGGGAAGGATCAGGAAGTCCTTAAAGACTGAAGCAGTCAGGACAATAATGACCATTTTTAGCAAATTCTTTTGAAAATTTGACTTTTGTGATACTGAGATTGCCAGGCAAACAAAATATTTTTATACTCTATTTTGCTGGGAAACTTAAGCCTTTAGAGACCCCATTTCATTTGGGAAATAGCATGGTTTTTCTAGCTTGAATTTTCTTTGGATTTTCATGTTCCAGAAAAAAACAAAAAACAAAAAAAACAAATAGTTGCTGCTAAAGAATATTATTTCTTCAGCCTTTTCAGGTCTAAAATGTCCCACGAAGTGGAGCTACTGTTTTGAGTTCACTGTAGTACTGTCACAAACACCATTGCTTCCATCTGTTGTTAGTTCTGGTGGAAAACTTTTTAAAACATTACAGTTTGACAGTAACATTATAATTCTATGTGAAGACCGAATTCACCAACCAAGGGTGTAAGTCATTAGCTCATGACTACCTCTTAAGCATCTGCATAGAAAATAATCTTCCAAAGGTGTTTATTCTTTGCACTATTTACTGTAGAGAGGAAACAACGTCTTAGACTGAGGAGGCCTTCTTCCGACAGAAGCAGATATAAAGTAGAGTTTTTGTCACAAGTTTTAAAAATACCCATTAGTTTTCAGAATGTCTACTGAGACACTGCAGCCTTGTTTATAAATGCAGCATGATCCTTCCCCTCCAAGGCACCAGGCAACTTAATGCCTCCTTTTGCTTTCAAGCACAACTGTCTCTTTGTAAAGCTTGTAATTTGAGAGCTGATCCTTTGTAATAAGGAAGTTCTATGATATCATGAAGACTGACCTCGATTCCTTATTTCCCTCCTGCTTCAACCTGGAAACTTTTATTTCCTTTGGTTTCCTTCTCTTTTTTCCCTTGCTTTGTTTTTATTCTTTTTTCTTTTCTTTTTTTTTTTTTTTCCTCACCTTTGGAGAAAAATCACAAATAACCTTTGAAGGAATAATTAGCAGTTGCTGTAACCCTATGGTAAAAACCTTTACCTGATTGACTGCAAAAGGTTATCTAAGGGTAAAGGTTTCAGACAGACTAGGGAGAGAACAATCTTCAGATGAAAGATGATAAGGGATGAGGACAAAAGAGATGCTAGAAAGTAAAGGAATAAATGAATGGGAATGCAAGAGGCAACATAATTAGCCAGTCTTACATGCTTGCCACTACATAATTTCAAATGTTCCAAGTGGAGCCTGGTATTCTGCAGACAAACTCGTAATTAAGCACAGGGTTGCAATGCAGAAGCACAAGAGGTCTGAATTAAGGTTTCATGGGCAGCCTTCTGGCTTTCCCAATGTTTGGTCACTTAATTTAATGACCTAAATCCTTTTTAATATAGAAAAAAGAGATTTTAATGAGGTCTTTTAATTGTTTAGGGAGGAGGGCATGCTACAGACTGCAGTTTATTATGTAATTGTAGATGCACAGTACTCCAAAGGAAAAGGTATTCTATTTTCATTCTGCCTAAATTTGTATGATGAGACCATGATGAGACCTTAATAAATGTGGGGGTTGGGTTAACCTTAATAAAATCTTAATAAAAATAAGGTTTTGGGTTTTTTTGTTCCTAAAGTATATTAAGCTACATGACTAACATCTGTTTATGAAGCAGGAAGTCTGAAGAGACTCTATAGAACTGATACATAATTGTATCCAGGAACATCCAGGAAAGATTAGGTGGTAAGGGAAAAGGCTGTGTGAATTCCCCACAGGAGAGTTTTATAAGTCTGCATCAGAATCTTTTTCTTAGAAGGTTGAATTTGAGGCAGTTCTTTCAAGCAGAAGAGCTTTTAAAATAAGTAAATATTTATGTCAACAAATAACATAAGGTGGTATTCACACTTGAGGAATTTTATCTGAAGGAAGAATGAAGCATATATGGCATCATCTTCCAAAAAAGATATCTGAAAGAGTCTGGGAATGGCAGACCATGATTTGTCTGCGCCAATTTAGCTGACACTGTATTATAGAATTAAATTAGCAGAATGTACATGAAGTATGGTATGACAGGGACAAGTCAACACAATGTTTGCAAAGGACATTCATGTCTTACAAATTAGTCAAAGCTCTTTGGAGGTGTTAAGAAGGCTAGTTATTACCTAGCTGTTGAATTCCTTCATAGTGGAGACCAAGAGTTTCATCACTACTGCATGACTTTGGTACATTTAATAGAAGATTAGGTTTATGTGTTTTCAGAATGCTTATTCTCATCTTGTTTGTATATTCTTCCCCTGAATCTTTTTGTTCAGGTAGGATTGTCAAAGTAAAGGGAATGCATGCTCTTGAGTAATTTTGTCAGTCCTGAAAATCCCACCAGTACACAGTCGTGTTCCTCATAATCCTGTCTTCAGGTACCTTAAAGCTGATTTGAGTAAAAAATACCTACCTGTAACAGGAAATAATTCAATACATTCAGTACTTTGTGCAATGTTGTGCTGAGTTCCCTGCTCTGTCATACTGGCTGGTATTGTTTCATTGCATTCTTCTTTATCTGTAACCTCTTATACATAATTTATAAGTTCTTGGGACGTGTATCTCTTCAGCACATGTTTATAGCACTAATTGTATCAGAGTCCTGGTGCATGGCTGGATTTTTTCATACTTGTGCAATAAACACCTGTAAATATATGAAAGTATAGAAACAATCTGCCATTTTTACACTGCTTTAATAGGAATCAGTGCGGGAGTAAGGGAAAAAAATTATTCACTCTCAAGAGTCACGGGATGAGGAGACTTGCAGACAGGACCTAGTCACAAAGGTTAGCTTTGCGCTAAACCTTTAAATGAGCAAGGGCTAATCCTCCTTGGCCGCTTTTGCCATCAGCAGACAGCACGGCCCCATCAACCTCGGTTTAGAGGAGCTCGGGGACCCTGCTGCTCCCTCCCCAGCAACCTCCCACTTCCTAGACGGAGCATCCCACCGCCACCATCATCTTCATCAGCACCACCCTCGCAGGAGACGCCCAAGGGACGAGACAAGACCGCAAGGAGAAGAGTTAACAGGGAATTGATAACCCGGCCCCTTTTCTGTCTTACCCCGCCTCCTCCCGCTCGTGGGGAAGTGAGGGATCGGGAGGCGCCGAGCGGGGGTGGCCCCGGCGGAGAGGTGCGGGGAGGGCTCCCCTCCGCGCCGCTC